>PVLC010026193.1:0-22948 GCA_004027655.1 Graphiurus murinus | reverse complement strand
AACAAAAAAAAAAAAAAAAAAAAAAAAAGAAAGAAAGAAAGAAACAGGGTCTCACTAAATTGCTGAGGGTCTCCCTGAATTGCTGAGGCTGGCCTTGATGCTCCTGTCTCAGCCTCCCAAGTCCTGAGATTACAGGTGTGTGCCACTGCACCCAGCCCTGCCTCACATTTTACTTCCCAGTATGCCAACTGCTTTCCATCCCAGGCCATGCTGAGCTCTCTGGAATCCTTTGCCCTTGCCACTCTGTGTCCACGCCCATCCATGAAGGCAGCACCTGCACACCAACCTCAAGAGCCCACGGACCCCTGTGAGCGCACCCCTTCACTAGTGTTCCCCGCCTAACCCAGGGGTGGGTGCCAAGGGAAGGCAGAGATAGCTGGACCCAGCCAGAGGCAGCAGGGCAGAGCAGCAGCTGCCTCCTAAGCGTCAGAAAGCCTTGGGCGCCCTCTGCTGGGCACGGGGCAGCTCAGCACCCACTGCACAGCCGTGATCCCTTCCCTACCAGGCTTCGGCTGCTCACTGCCCACAGGCCTGCACGCACCTTTGAGGGTCTTCCGAAGGTGTGAGAGGAGACCCCCGAGGCGCTGCAGGTCAAAGTAGTCCACCTTGCCATTGTAGAAGATCTGGGGCGGGATGTAAGCCTCTGCGAGGAGTGGGGAGGCAGCCAGCGGTCAGGGCTCAGCGGGAGGCCCCTGCTCAGAGCCCGATCCTTTGCTCTGCCCCATACAAGCAGGGACTTCTGGCCCTGACCATCTACCGGCCAAGCAGACGGTGGGGCCAGAGCCCACAACTGTACAACTGGGCTGAAGGGGGCATCCTCGGCAGCCGGTCACTCGGGCAAGAAGCAGAGAGCACGAGCCCGAACTCATGAGATGCCCCCAACCCAGGCTGACCCCTGGAGACTGTCCCACTCAACACGGGGCCCCAGGACCGGCCAACGCAGCCTGCACAGGACCACACGAGGAGCTGAGTGGGCTAGCACTGAGCAAGAGCTCGTACGGCAGGCCTGTGGGGCCAGTCTGAAGAACACAGTCCGTGGCCCTGGAGTGCAGGACTCTCGCTGACCCCGTGGGGAGGCTGCCTGCGGGCGGGGAGGGACTCAAGCGGCCAGGAGGCTGGGGACAAGTCCCACCGCCCGCCTCGGGTGGGCACTCCGCCCCAGTGCTGGGATGGCCCTTTCAGTCTGGCTGGCCGGGGCCAGGTGCCGCTCACCCTCACTACCAGAGGCCCGGGGGTTGGCGGCCTTGTGCTCGTCCCAGTAGCCGCGCAGGGCGGAGATCAGCCGGTGCAAGAAGCAGACCATGTACTCGGGAGGGCAGAGCATGGGTGTGTTCTGCGGGCACAGGCAGGACGCCACATCAGCGCCAGCCACTCCTCGCCGAGGCCCTGCCCGGAGCCAGGCCGGGCAGGGGAGACAGTAGAGGGCGGAGCAGGCGCAGGCACGGCAGGCCAAGAGACGCTCCAAGTCCAGGGCGCCGCCGAGACCCACCGCGGGCTGCCCCAGGACACTCACCCCCCGGCCGCTGGCGTTCTCCTGCAGAAACTTGCGGAACTTGCTTAGGAAGATGTACCTGGAGGCTTCCCCCTTCAAGGGAGGGAAGGCGAGGCTGTGAGGAGCTGGGGTGCTGGCCCAGGCCGAGTGAGCCGGCCCCCGCTGCCCGGGGCCCAGGGCCAGCAGGGCACCTCTCCCCACCAGGTTCCCACACAGGAGTCCTGAGCCACTCACCCCATTGTCATCTTTATTGTCCAAAAGCAGCTTCAGGATCTGGACCTGGAGATCTTCCACCACTGTGGGCGGGTGGTGGGGAAGTCTGGGTTAGGCCTCTGCCTCCAGGGCTCCCAAACCCAATCTGGGCACGGTCACTGCCCCTGCCCTAAGTGCATGCACACAGGCCCCCCCACCCCAGGGGCCGAGGTTTCAAGGAAGGACAGGCAGACCTTCAATGCGCTTCTTCAGCCTTTGGCAGCCGCGCTCATATGCTCGCCGCCGCAGCCGCTCCTCGGCGGTCTCCTCCTTCTCCTCTCTGCCCTCTCTGCCCTAGGCAGGGGCACGGGGTGGAAGACAGCAAGGCCTGCTTCAGCCAGGGGCCCCACCCCAGACCCGGGGCTGCAGGGGTCAGGGCTGGGGACGCGGGCCCCCTCCCAGCTGAGCGCCAGGGAGCTCGGGTCCCCCACCTCTCGGCTGGAGCGGTGCGGCCACCAGGTGGTGGGAATGAGCTCCTGCAGGCCGGCCTCCTCAACGCGCAGGGGACTCTTGATGTAAAAGAAGACCACAGAGCGGAGCACATCGAAGCTGGCAGTTGTCAAGGCAGGGCACCTGCACACCCCTGGGAGTCCTCCCTCAACGCCCACCCAATACCCACCAGCAAGCGTGCCTGTCTCCCCAGACCGTGAGCCTTGAGAAAGAGCTCTGGCAGCCCAACCCCCGCAGGCGTGGGGCCGACCACGTGGGATGGGCTGGAGAGAGGGCCCCGAGGCCTCTTCCAGCCCAGCTCAGGCCTTGTGTCTCCCGGCTCTGCGTCTGCCTCCTGGAGGCTGGAAGACTGGACTGAGAAGAGGCCGCAAGTGCGGGCTGCCCACCAGGGCCAATGCTGGGCTCTCTGCTTCCTGGGGCGGCTCTCTAAGGAGGAAGAGGAAGCCTTCAGGGAGCCCTGCTGTGGAACCTGCGCAGGCATGGGGCGCTGGCTACAGAGGGCGGTGGCGGCCCTTGCACACCTCCACACAGCGCAGAGCCTGCAGCCCATTCGGAAGCGCAGCTCAGCCCAGGGACTTGGCTCTGGGCCTCCTGGGCCTCTCCAAGGACCCCTGGCCAGATGGACCCTGCTCTCTCTGGCCTCTGCTGACCCCAGAAGGTACCCCATGGCTGGCCTGCCTGGCAGCAAGGGAGGATACAGGACGTTGCTGAGCAGAAACTTGCGGGACTTCTCGTGCCTCAGGATGGAGATGGTGAGCCGCAGGTAGTGGATCTGTGGAGACAGGGTGCTCAGAGGGGCATAGGGGGCCCAGGCGGCTCAGGGCAGGGACAGCTGCGCTCACCTGCAGGCCCAGGTCTGGGACGATGGGTGAGAAGCGGTACAGTCGCAACAGAGACATCATCAACTGCTTGAGGCAATCCTGTATCTCATAGTCCTGGGGAGAGATGCTAGGGTAGCCATTTGGGGGCCCTGTCCCAGACCCTCCCCATACCTGCCCCACCCCAGTCGAGCCTGATAGCCAGGCAGGCCTGAGGTCGAGGACTTACCTCCATGAAGAGCCACAGGAGATCCAGGATCTGGTGCACCGCAGACTGGGCCTGTGCGGGCGTGCCCTTCTCTACGACGCCCAGCAGGAAGCTCATGAGCACGGCCTCCACCAGGTACACCTTGCGCTGCAGCAAGGCAGACAGTGAGGGCATGGTCCTGGGCTCCACTCGGCCCAGGGCCCCTTGCCTGGCACATGGCCGAGGCCAGGCTGAAGGGTCACAGAATCTGGGGTGCCTCAAGCAACTCCAATGCATAGATGTGGCCTTCTGGGGTCCGACTGAGGGACAAAAAGGGTCACTTCCCCACGACCCCCTCCCAGCTTTGCACATGCAGGTTCCTTAGCCATGACAGCAGTCTTCTTCCTGTGATTCCCCCAGATGCCCTCAGCACCTCCTGGGGTGCTACCCTTGAGGTCTGAAGGCTATGGTTACCAGGGGCCCCAGCGTGGCAAAGCTACAGTGCACCGGGGCACCCCAGCCCTGAGGCAGGCGCGTCCAGCACAGCCTGCCTCCGCCCTCCCGCTGTCCCTCACCAGGAGCGGGGCGAAACGATGGAAGATGTGGGCCAAGGCAAGGAGGACAGTGGGCTGACCCTGCGACTGCCACTCGGAGCTCTCCTTCTCCACCAGCCGCCCTTCCTGTGCGCAGGGGAGAAGGCTGTGAGGGGAGAAGGCTGAGCAAAGACCCCGCCCGCAGCACAGCCCAGACCCCGGCTCACCACAGGCTCCAGCTCCACTCCAAGCACTGCCCGGAAGCAGCCCAGCAACCTCTGTGCCCGCACCAGGTCAGCACACGGTGGGTCCTGCAGGGGCCGGAAGCCCGCGACTGGGTATGTGCCACAGAGTTAAGCCAGCAACGCCCAACCCTAGCTCAGACGTGCGCCCCTCTCCAAGGGGAGCTCAGCGAGGGGCCAAAGTGCCTAGGCTGCGTCTCAGCTCTCCCTCCTCTCTGCGGGGCAAAACTTCTCTTGCCAGCAGGGCGTGGTGGCGCACCCTGGTAATCCCAGTACTTGGGAGGATTGCAGGTACAGCAGCTATTTAGTGAGGCCTTCTGCAACTTAGTGAGACCCTGTTTCAAAATAAAGAATAAAAAATAGAGCTGGGGGTATAGCTTGAAGCTAGAATGCCCCTGGGTTCCATCCCCAGTACCAAAAACAACCGCCCCCACCACAAAACCCTTCACTTGCCAGGTGTGTGTGTGTGTGTGTGTGTGTGTGTGTGTGTGTGTGTGTGTGTTACTAGGGATTCAACCCAGGGGCATTCTACCTCCGAGCTATATCCCCAGCCCTATTTTATTTTTTTGCAGTACTTGGGATTGAACCCAGGGGCATTCTACCTCTGAGCTACACCCTCAGTCCTATTTTTTATTCTTTATTATTGAAACAGGGTCTAACTTGCGGAGGGCCTCACTAAGTAGCTGAGGCTGGCTACGAACCTGTGATCCTCCTGTCTCAGCTTCCCAAGTACTGGGATTACAAAGCTTGTGCCACCACACCCGGCTCCTATTTTATTTTTGAAACAGGGTCTCGCTAGGTTGATGAGAGCCTTACTACTTGCTCTCCTCCTATCTCAGCCTCCCAAGTACTGGGACTATAGGTGTGTGCCACCCTGCCCAGCCACTTCTTGTTTTTCATCTCTTGACAGGGACAATGATGACACCCACCTAACAGGGCCACTGTCCTCAGACCCACCTACCTAAGCTGCACCCATTCCCTTTTGGCAGCAGCCAGAGCCTGCCGCCAGCCCCCAGCCCTACTGGGGTGGGGAGCCCCTAGCCTAGATCCCAAGCCACCCACAGCCATCTTCCCAAAATGATATCGCAGAGGACGGCTGCCAAAGTTGAAGGCCACGGACTCCTTGAAAGACAGGCTGATGGCAGGGAAGTAGGCCATGCCCAGGCCCCTGGACAGGTTCTCAAAGGCAGTGCCCAGAGACACGCCGTTCCTGGGGAAGAAGGGTGGGCCTGTGAGCCAGGGCCAGGAAGGACACAGCTGCCCACCCACAGGCCCCTCACAGGGACCAGGAGACGGGGCAGTCCAGGGAGGCTTCAGAGGCCGGGCCTGGGGCCAAATCCGGGAGACTCACAGGCAGAAGGACAGGGTCCCGTCGTCCAGGTCGATCAGGCAGCTCACGATGTCCCCCGCTGCCCACGCCTGCACAGAGGAGGCCATGCCGAGGCCCAGAACAGAGCAGCCCACTCGGCCCCCAGCTACACCTCCAGAGCCACAGGGGAGGCCAGCCACCAGGAGAGAAGACCGAGGCGGCCCCTTCCCTAGTGCCTGCAGCCGGGCTGTGGGGATGGCCAGGGGCTAGCGACCCATGGGGTGCGGCCCTCACCTTGCCGTAATTGGTCGTGGTCACATTCCATTTGCGCACCCGGTTCCCGTCGTAGGCATAGGAGTTGTGTGTATCTCCGACCCCCTCCTGAGGAGGAAGGGCCTGTGAGGTCCAGTGTGTGAGGGGCGGGGGATGGAGAGGGACAGTCCAGGCGGGGGCCCGAGGGGCCCAGGGCTGCCAGGCCCCTCCCCGTGTGCGCACCTCCTGATTGAAGCGGCAGTTGATGGTGCACCAGCCGATCTGCATGAGCCCCTGGGAGGAGATGAGCACCTCGTAGACCCACTTCCCTGGGCAGAGCAGAGGCAGGTCAGCGGGCAGGCAGAGACGGCCTCTCACCTCAGCCGGCCCAGGGAAGTGAGACTCACCTTTGTACACACATGTGGTAGAGCGGATGGTGCCAAAGTTGCTGTGTCCGATCACCTGCGTGAAGAGGGTGGTGAGTGTGGTCAGGCAGAGACGCCATCCCCAGCTGAGCCAGCCCGGTGGTACTGGACGGGCTGTGACCACGCCAGGAGGTACTGGGCGGGCAGCAGGCACGAGGGGAGGGGCTACATAGGGAGGGCCTAAGGGCGGTGGCCCATCGGGAGGAGCTGGACAGGGCCGCACCTAACCCCACTCACCCCCAGGAGGTCGTCATCCACCAGGAGGAGGCCCTCGAAGCCTCCAGTGTGGTCCAGGACCACCGTGGAGGGGCCCAGGCGCCCTTCGCCCTGTCCTGAGAGGGAGAGCACGGGTCACAGAGGAGCCCCCGGGCCAGCTCCGCGCCCCAGCCCGCTCTGGAGGACACCACATACCCTGGTTTTCCTCATCTTCACGGTCCACCTGGAGCAGCTGATCCAGATGCTCTGGCAGATTCTGGAAGTTCAGAGATTTCCTGGGAAGAGTGAGAGGCTGCCAGGGGCCCACAAGTCCTTGAGATAGCCAGGGGCTACGAAACCCTCTTACCCTCTATCCTGAACTTCAGAGGGTGGCTGTCTGGACTCCAGAGAAAGGACTGTGCCTCCTACACTCTGCTGTGTTTCCAACCCACTCAGAGGATGGAGCGGCCACTAGCCTAAAAGCTATAACCAGTCCAATTTGGTATGAGCACCTTAGGACCATTAGAAAACAGCAGCCCTCTCAGACAGGCGTGGGGTGCACACTTCAACTCCCGTACTTGGGAGGCTGAGATAGGAGGATTGCAGGTTCAAGGCCAGCCTCAGCAAAGTAGCAAGACTTAGCAACCTGGTGAGACCCTGTTTCAAAAAAAAAATTTTTTTTTAATTAAAAAGGAACTGAGCTGGGCGTGGTGGTGCACGCTTGTAATCCCAGCATTCGGGAGGCTGAGACTGGAGGATCCGGGTTCGTGGCCAGCCTCAGCTACCTAGTGAGGCACTCCGCAACTTAGTGAGACTCGGTTTCAAAATAAAGAATAAAAAATAGGGCTGGGGGTATAGCTCAGAGGTAGAATGCCCCTGAGTTCAATCCCCAGTACCGCAAAAAATAAATAAATAAATAAAAATAAAAAGGAACTGAGTGTGGTAGTAATCCCAGTACTTGGGAGGCTGAGATAGGAGGATCACAGGTTCAAGGCCAGCCTCAGCAACTTGTGAGGTCCTCTGCAATGTAGTGAGATCCTGTTTCAAAAACAAAGAATGAGCTGGGAATGGTGGCGCACGATTGTAATCCTAGTACTTGGGAGGCTGAGACCAGAGGATCCGGGTTTGCAGCCAGCCTCAGCTGCTTAGGGAAGCCCTCTGCAACCTAGTGAGACCCTGTTTCAAAATAAAGAATAAAAAATAGGGCTGGGTGTGTAGCTCAGAGGTAGAATGCCTCTGGGTTCCATCTCCAGTACTGCAAAAAACCAAAAATAATAATAAAGAAAGAATGAAAAATAGGGCCGAGGGTGTAGCTCAGAGATAGAATGCCCCTGGATTCCATCCCTTATACCACAAAAAACAAAAAATAAAAATAAAATAAGTACATAAAAAGTGCTGGAGCCAGGCGTGGTGGCGCACGCTTGTAATCCCAGCATTCGGGAGGCTGAGACCGGAGGATCCGGGTTCGAGGCCAGCCTCAGCTGCTTAGTGAGGCACTCTGCAACTTAGTGAGACCCGGTTTCAAAGAAATAAAGAATAAAAAATAGGGCTGGGGGTATAGCTCGGAGGTAAAATGCCCCTGAGTTCCATCCCCAGTACCGCAAAAAAAAAAAAAAAAAAGTGCTGGGCTGGGGGTATTGCTCAAAGATAGATTGCCCCTAGGTTTACACATACGCACACACACGCGCACACACATGCATATGCACGCAGCCCTCTCCCAGCTTTAATTCCCTCATCTGTAAAAGGAAACAACAGCTGTAATCAGAGACAATGTGAAGATTCCAGGGAATAGCACCTGCTCCCTGTGTAGTCCATAACTGGCTGTGTTGGTTATGGGGGGCAGAAGGCTGGGAGACATGCCAATGTCCAAGGTGGTCAGGAGCACCAAGGCCACCTAGTCTACCTCTGACCCTGGGCTGAATGTCTGACCTGCACCAGCAGTTTCTTTGGAAACAGACTTCCAATCTCCCTGCCAGCCATCCAGGGGCCTGAGTTGGGTGAGACACGTCCTGGCAATAAGAAGGGCTGGGCCTTGTTCTCGCCTGCCCACAATGGCCGGCTAGCACAGCACATGGCCCACCCCACCACCTGCCAGTCAAAGGAGCTGGGAAAAGCCGCCTGGGCGGCCACCGCGTCATCTCAGCACAGGCCCAGGGCAGAAAGGGCACTGCTCATGCTGGCCAGCTCTGTCCTGAGCGCAGCTGCTAAGAATAGCAGGCCACAGGGTGGTGGCAACCCGCAGGACTTGGGAAAGTAGGGAGGGGCCCGGTGCCCATCTGGATCCAGCCTCCACCTTTCATCCCAGTGCTACCTGGCTCACCTACCTAAACAGTGCGCTCTGGAAGGGAAGAAGGGCCAAGGCACCAGCCCCCATAAGAACTATGATCCAGGCTCCCGGACACATGTCCCCCTTGCTGTAAGCCACTACTGACCCTGAGATGGAGGCACAAAGGCCCCTCTGCACCCCTGCTGAGTCCTAGGTGGAGGCCAGGAGGCAGAGGAGGCTGAGGCCAGCCCCATGTCTGAATGCCCCAGCGGGCCCAGGGTAAAGGAGGCTTCCTCAAAAGCAGTTCTTACAAGCCCATGCCTGGGAGGGCTGCACTTGTACTTGCCCTCGTACTTGTGAGCAGTCAGCACGTGGCGGTGGGCAGCTGGCCAAGACTGCCTCCATGGAGTTCTGGCATCAGTGCCTGCCCTGTGGCCAACCCCGGCGCCGGCCTGCCTTCAGGACTCCCCAGGACTACCCGGGGCCTACGTCTACAACTACTGCCCGACTGCCCTGCCACCTGCTCTTCCTCCTGGCCACAGACCACCAGTGGCAGGGCCATCTCTGATATCACATGAGGCAGGGATCAGATGGCCCTGGGGACAGGCCAGGACTGGGGTTGGGGTAAGGGTGGACAGCATTCCTCCACAAGTAGGAGCCTTCTGGCCACCAGCACAGCTGCTTACATAGAGCAGGCAACCAAAACTGCCTCTGGGGCCCGAGCAAAGAGCAGAGGTTATGAAGGACAGAAGAGCCAAGGCTGGCAAGGGAGCAGAGAGGCAGGGACACCCACACCTCACGAAGGGAGAGAGAACAAACACAACCCTATGAAGAATTCATCCTGCCTTTTTTTTTTTTCCCCCCTCTTGGTACTGGGGATTGAACTCAGGAGCATACTACCTTTGAGTTATCACCCCAGCTTGATTTTATATTTTATTTTGAAACAAGGTCTTGCTAAGTTACAGAGGCTAGTCTCCAACTTATGATCCTGTCTCAGCCTCCCAAGCGCTGGGATTACAGGCGTGTGCCACCATGTCCAGCTGGCAACGGTCTTAAAAGGGACTGCAGTTCAAACTCTGTAGCCATAAGAATGCAACCCCCATAGCATCATTTAAAAAAGCCAAAGTCCCTCCAAACAAGGGCAGTGCTATGGGCCAAGGCAAGACCTCTGGCCCTAAAAGTTGCCCACCCAAAGTAATTCGTAATGTGAAAAATATTCATGGGGAAAGCCGGGCGTGGTGGCGCACGCTTGTAATCCCAGCATTCGGGAGGCTGAGACCGGAGGATCCAGGTTCGAGGCCAGCCTCAGCTACCTAGTGAGGCACTCTGCAACTCAGTGAGACTCGGTTTCAAATAAAGAATAAAAAATAGGGCTGGGGGTGTAGCTCAGAGGTAGAATGCCCCTGAGTTCAATCCCCAGTACCGCAAAAAAAAAAAAAAAAAAAAAAAAAAAAAAAAAAAAAAGAAAAATATTCATGGGGAGCCGGGCGTGGTGGCGCACGCTTGTAATCCCAGCATTTGGGAGGCTGAGACCGGAGGATCCGGGTTCGCGGCCAGCCTCAGCTACCTGGTGAGGCACTCCGCAACTTAGTGAGACTTAGTTTCAAAATAAAGAATAAAAAAAAAGTAGGGCTGTGGGTATAGCTCGGAGGTAGAATGCCCCTGAGTTCAATCCCTAGTACCACAAAAAAATAAAATATTCATGGGGTAATGTTTGATAATGAAAATGGGTTTCAAATGATTATAAATTTTTGGAGCCCAGTGTGGTAGCGCATGCTTGTAATATCAGTACTTGGGAGGCTGAGACAGGAGGATCACAGGTTTAAGGCCAGCCTCAGCTAGTTAGTGAGGCCCTCCACAACTTAGTGAGACCCTATTTCAAAAGAAAGAATGAAACAATAGGGCTGGGGGTGTAGCTTGGAGGTAGAATCCTTCTGGGTTCAATCCCCAGTACTGCACTCCAAAAGTAAATAAAATTTTTTTTTTGGAAGTGAGGGAAATATTCACTACCTTGATGGTAGTGATAGTTTCACAGGTGATATACATGTTAAAACTTATCATGTGGGGAAGGGGGAGGGAAAAAAAATAAAAACTTATCATGTTATACACTTTTTTTGTATGTGGTACTGAGGAATAAACCCAGGGGTACTCTGCCTCTGAGCTGCATCCCCAACACTTTTTTGTATGTGTGTATGGTGCTGAGGGTTCAACCCAGGGGCATTCTACCTCCAACCTACACCCCAGATCTTTTTTTTTTTTTTTTCTCTTTTTGAAACAGGGTCTTGCTGAGTTGCTGAGAGCTTCACTAAGTTGCTGAGGCTGGCTACGAACCTGTGATTCTCCTGTCTCAGCCTCCCAGGTACTGCAACTGCAAGTATTAGCCACCACATTGGGCTTTTTGTTTTGTTTTGAAACAGGGACTCACTGGGTTGCTGAGTCTCGCTATTTGATGAGGTTGTCTTTGAACCTGTGATCCTCCTGTCTCAGCCTCCCAAGTACTGGGACTACAAGTGTGTGCCACCATGCCCAGCTTAGACCATGTTTCAAAATAAAATAGGGATGGGGGTGTAGCTCAGAAGTAGAATGCCCCTGGGTTCAATCCCCAGCATCGCAAAAGAAGAAGAAGAAAAAAGAAAACAGAGCAATTACATTCAATGGTCACACTGGAATAACAAAATACAGGCACTTTTACTTCTATCTGTTTTGAAGTTTCTGCTAAAATGTACTTTTAACTTTTACATGGACTAAACTTAAATCGTATTGAACTTGCAAGGAAAACTGGGGGTTTGCACTTTACAAATTCACGCAGAGGCTACAGGGGCTAGGGCAGGGCAGAGTGCGAGGAGGTCCCCAGGGCCAGGTGCAACACTGGCCCTGCATGTGCAGCCCCCTGATGTCCACAACATCCTCAGAAGGAAGGAACTAGCACTGCCCGGAGAGAGGAACAAGTGGAGGCCAGAAGACTCTCTGGGCCAGGTCTCTCAGTCAAGTACAGAGACAGAAGAGAACCAAAGCCGGGCTACCGGAGCCCAGGCTGCCTTTTGGCACAGCTGCAGCCTCGAGCCGCAGGTCAGCCTCTGACCCAGCAGAGTGAGGAAGGCTACCCCCCAGCCGTACCTGCTGATGGCTGTGGGGGCCTCGTGATCAGGGGAGCAAAAGATGCGCTGCAGGTAGTCATTCAGCAGCTTCTCGTGCACAATGCCTGGGCCGCAAGTCAGAGAGACAAAAGGGGAACATGGTCAATACAGCTCCTGGCCCCCGTGGGCCCCAGAGACGGTTGATCCTTGGCCAGCCAAAGGGGTCAGAAGAGCGGCCACACCAGGCAAGGTGGTGCGTGCTTGTAATCCCAGTACTTAGGAGGCTGAGACCGGAGGATCGCAGGTTCAAGGACAGCCTCAGCAAGTAGTGAGACTTGCATCAACCTGGTAAGACACTTTTTCTGAATAAAAATGAAATAGGGTTGGGGATGTAGCTCAGAGGTAGTATGCCCCTGGGCTCAATCTGGCTCACAAAAACCAGGGCTGTTAAACAGTGGGTCTGTGCTGCGTTTGCTCCTTCCTTCTCCTTCCCCCCACACAAGGAGCATCCTCCTGGCCTGCCAGCCCTCACCTGTGGCCTTGGACTTCTCAGCATCTGAGGTGAGCCGATAGCTCTTGCGGGAGAGAGACATGCCGGCCCCCTTGGATGCCATCCTTCATCTCTCACGGTAGCTAGTGGTCCTGGAGGCTGAGGCAGAGGCAGAGGCTGTCTACTCACGGCCAGTCCCGGACCCTCAACCCTGCCCTCACTCCTACAATGGTAGGAAGGCCCGAGAGCAGGGAGGGCCAGAAGCATGCACACTCACACACATACCAACCCAGGGCAGGGAAAACCCAGGGCGTCCAGCTCCCTATGCAGTAGGGTAGGTGGGGTCTACCTCCAATGCTCCATGTTGGGTCGCAGTGCCCAGCAGAGAACAATGTCAAATATATGTTTGCTGAGCCAAAACTAAATGTCTTAACTCTCGGAAATCAGACCAAAATGCCCAAAGGGAGGTGGCCCAAAGCTACCTGTCCATCTCGGCTGTAAGTTCCACTGGGTCCAGCTCCTATCCAGAAGAGAGAGCGCTACAGCACATTCCTCCAACTGCAGACCACTAAGAGTCTGGCCATCTCCAGCCACAAGTCCTACTTATTCTCCCAAGGCTGAGACTTATTTCCTTGGCTCCAGGTTCCTCCCTTCCTTTGTCCACAATCCAGCTAGTTTTCTTGTCCGAGTTCCCACATCCAAGCTCCACTCTGGCCGGGCCCTCATACACTGGTCTTCCTACTGCTGCCTCTCCCTCACCTGGCATGTCTTCAGCTGTTCTAGATCCTCAAGACCACGAAGGCCCTGATGCTGTCCAACACAGCAGTCACATGTGGTTATTTAAATTTGAATTAAGTTTAAAAAAATTAAAAAACTGCCTTTCTCAGTTACGTTGGCCACATTACAAGAGTCCAATGACCACAAGTGGCTGCACTGCGCCGGACAGCACAGTCGTAGCACATCTCCACCAGCACAGAAAGTTCCATCAGCACCTGTCTACAACTTGGCCCTCCACCACGGCCTCGGTCGGCACTCCCTCCTCTGCAGCCCACTCTGATCTCACCCCAAACAAGCCCTGGCTCCCGCTTGCCCCCGACCACGCCTGCCCCGGGAGGTGTTTCTCCTGCCCTCGGAGGGTGTGCACGGCCCGTGCCCCTCACACCCGGGCCGCTGCAGGACTGACCAAATGCGCGCATTCAAAGCTGGAAGCCATCCTCCAGGCGCCCACGGCAGGTGCCCGGGGTCGAGGGTCCGGGCGAGGGGCGGAACCTGCCCCTGCCCTCCCGCCCGGCCGCCCGCGGGACCCGGGCTCGGAACCGAACCGCCTCGGTCTCGGAGTCCAAGGACGCCCAAGGGAGCGCCCGGCTCCCCCGGCCCCGCGCTCCAGGGGACCTGTCAGGCCGGCTCCGGCCCGGGCCCGCACGCACGCCGCACCCACCCTCGGCCGTGGCAGCCGCGGCCCTCACCGGACCCGCCCCGGCTCGGGGGAACCGACGAGACCCTCCCGCCCAGAGCCGGCGCCCCGCACTCACTCACCCCAGCCTCGGCCGCCGCGACCGGCTCACAACATCCGCCCAGTTTCGGCGCTACGGCGCCCGCCCAGGGCCAAACCGCGCGCCCGCCCGCCCGCCGCCGGGCACGCGCAAGCGCACTCGCGCCGCCCGCGCCCCGAGAGCCCCCTTCGCCCGCCCCGCGGTTGCCGACCTCCGCTTCGCCGCAAGGTCCAGTGCTCGATCCCCGCGCTCAGCGCTGCGGAACGCGACGTCCTAACCCGGATCCCTCGGCCACCTGTCTCAACACCTGCCCTACTCCGACGCTGGGCCCCTGTGTCTCCTAGTGTGTCTCAAAGAACACACCTGCCAGGGTCCCCACTACCTGTCACTCCCGCCCCTTTTAGGCCCCACACGACGGCCTCGCTCACTTGCCCAGGGATGACGCTTCTGGCCGGCAATGAGCCTCCGCGCAATGGGCTCTGCTGCCCGGGGTGTGGGCTGACCTGCGCACAGCTGGGGCCTGCCGATAAGGCTGGGAAAGTGGGGAGGACGCATTGGGGCTGGGCAGTTTCTCTATACTTCACGGGGGGAAGCTGAAGCTCAGAAAAGTTTAACGTCACCACCCTGGCCTGGAACCCCGGCTCTGGCAGCTCTACTAGGTCTTGGGCAGCCGAAGTTCCGCGGAGGCTCCGCCCCATCTTAGGGCACCTCATGCCTCCCACAAACTTCCATCCTCTGCCCACCACATCCGGGGACCCCTCAGGTCCAGGTGAGGGTTGACTCCACCTGGCTCCTGTCACAGGGTCTCAGGTCAAGCCCAGCCGGCGTGGAGTGGGGGTGTGGAGCCAGAGCTGCCCAATGGGGAAGGAACATGTTTCACAACTTCCCGGATGGGGCTGTGGTGGGTCACAGGGCAGCCTCCAGCCAGGAGGATGGGGTGGCTCCCACTCCTGCTGCTGCTGACACAGTTCTCAGGGGCCCCTGGTGAGTTCCCCCCACCCTGGTCCCCATCAGTCTGGAGGAGGGAGTTGGCCCAGGCCCCTGGGAGCAGTGACCTTGGCCTCTGGAGCAGAGCTGGAAAGCCCAGGGACCTGCAGACTGCCACCCGGGCTGACGTTAGCATGTCTGCCAGAGGAGCGGGGAGGCCGCACTGGGACCTCCCAGAGGCACACACACAGTGGCAGTGACTCCTTCTGAGCCTGGTCAGACCCTCTGAGCTAGCAGATGCCTAGGTGGGTCCCCGCCTGGGTCGGGGACTGCTCAAGAATGAGAATGTGCCTTCGCCCGCAGCCCTCATGGGGTGTGGGTGAGGCCCTGTGCCGGCCTCCTCAGCAGAGGTACTGATGGTATCTGCCCTGTCTGGGCCTGCTTCCACTGCCCTATATGTGAGGGCTGGGCTGGCCCTCCAAAGTACATAGGGGGCCCACCCCAGAGGCCTTGTATCTGGTCCCCTGAATACACTAAGTGTGAGACCTGCCAATGTACATTCACCGCCACGCATGCCCACTTGCTCCGTGCCCCCCCCCCAGGGCAGCGCTCGCCACTGAATGACTTCCAGGTGCTTCGGGGCACAGAGCTGCAGCACCTGCTACATGCAGCGGTGCCCAGGCCCTGGCAGGAGGACGTGGAGGATGCTGAGGAGTGTGCCAGGCGTTGTAGGCCCCTCCTGGACTGCCGGTGAGTGGCGGGGATGCATCCGGTGGCATGGGGACCTGGGCCAGTGGGTAACCCTGTGCCTTCTGCCCAGGGCCTTCCACTACAACCTGAGCAGCCACGGCTGCCAGCTGCTGCCATGGACCCAGCGCTCGCCCCACGTGAGGCTGCAGCGTTCAGGGTGCTGTGATCTCTTCCAGAAGAAAGGCAAGTGGCTGCTGGTAAGAGCGGGGATGAGGGGTCTGGGGCTGCAGTCCTCCTTGACCTTTCATGTCCGCTTCCAGACTATGTTAGGACCTGCATCATGGACAATGGGGTCAGGTACCGAGGCACTGTGGCCATGACAGCAGGTGGCCTGCTCTGCCAACACTGGAGCCACAGGTTCCCCAATGACCACAAGTGAGCCAGACCCTTGCCCCAGCCCTGCCCACAGACTTCCCCCAGCAAAGGCTGTAGGGAGACTCCCTGCCTACAGGTACACACCCACACCCAAGAACGGCCTGGAGGAGAACTTCTGCCGCAACCCTGACAGTGACCCCGGAGGTCCCTGGTGCTACACCACAGACTCAGCTGTGCGCTTCCAGAGCTGCGGCATCGAGTCCTGCCGGGAGGGTAAGGGCTCTGGTCTCACCCAGGAAGGGAGAGGGGCAGGCCCAGCTCAGTCCAGGAACACACTGGCCCTGTGTCTGCAGCCGCTTGTGTTTGGTGCAACGGTGAAGATTACCGAGGCTCGGTGGACCACACCGAGTCAGGACGCGAGTGCCAGCGCTGGGACCTGCAGCACCCGCACCAGCACCCCTTCGAGCCTGGCAAGTACGTGTGGGCAGCCCCACTCTGGGGTCCAGATCTCGGGGGCGGAGCTCTGTGCAAGTGAATCCGGCTGGTTCAGAGCCCCAGGGTCTTGTTCACACCCAGCTACCACCCCCTCTCAGGTTCCCGGACCAAGGTCTGGACGACAACTATTGCCGGAATCCTGACGGCTCCGAGAGACCCTGGTGCTACACTACAGACCCACAGCTCGAGAGAGAATTCTGTGACCTCCCCCGCTGCGGTAGGCTGCAGGGGCCAGAGCCTGGGAGGTCACCTAGAAAAAGGGGGACTGGTGGCTTTGCTGGGGAGGGACCGAGGGGCTGGGTGTCACCGGGTGGTGGGTTGGCAGAGACAAGCCCAGCCTAGATTCCAGTTTGCACTGTCTCCATCTGTCTAAGGGCCTGAGGCACAACCACGCCATGAGGCCCCGACTTTCAACTGCTTCCGAGGGAAGGGCGAGGGCTACCGGGGCACAGCTAACACGACCACTGCCGGTGTGCCCTGTCAGCGTTGGGACGCACAGAGCCCACACCAGCACCGCTTTGTGCCTGAGAAGTACGCATGCAAGTGAGTGCGGGGCGGCCAGGGGAGTGTCTTCCTGCAGGTGGGGGTGGAGGGTGGCAGTCTCAAGGTGGACCTGGGGTGGAGCTGGAGGGGTTGGACTCCACTGAGGCCAGTGCCTGCCCAGGGACCTCAGGGAGAACTTCTGCCGGAATCCCGATGGCTCGGAGGCGCCCTGGTGCTTCACACAGCGCCCTGGTATGCGCGTGGCCTTCTGCTACCAGATCCAGCGCTGCACTGAGGACGTGCGACCCGAGGGTAAGGCCCAAGCAGGGGAGGGGGCGGGGGGTGGACAGAACCCAGAGTGCCAGCCCGGGGAGCCTGGGGGCTGTGCCAGGGCCAACTGTAGCGCTTGTCCGTTTGCCAGACTGCTACCGCGGCTCGGGGGAGGACTACCGGGGCTCAGTAAGCAAGACCCGCAAAGGCGTCACGTGCCAGCAATGGGCATGTGACACGCCGCACAAGCCGCAGTGAGTCTAGGGAGCACCCATGGGCTGGGCCTGTCCTGCAGGCGGGAGTCTGCCCTGCTACTTTGCTTGGGCTTCTGGGCTTTCATCTAGGTTCACGCCCACCTCTGCCCCTCATGCTCAACTGGAGGAAAACTTCTGCCGGAACCCGGATGGGGATGTCCACGGGCCGTGGTGCTACACTACCGACCCCGGGACCCCATTCGACTACTGTGCGCTGCGCCGCTGCAGTGAGTGCTGGCACCATTTGATCCCCCTCTCCAGGCCTGAGCCCCATCCAGAGGCTGGAGGGCTCCCTTAACCTGGGGAACTTGCCTTTCAGATGACGACCAGCCGCCATCGGTCTTGGACCCCCCGGGTGAGCACCTGGGCCAGTAGTGTGTGGAGCCCCTTCTCTTCCACTTCCACCTGGGGGCTCATCCGACCCACCCCATCCCCAGACCAGGTGCAGTTTGAGAAGTGCGGCCAGAGGGTGGAAAGGCAGAACCTGAGGCATTCCAAGCTGCGCGTGGTGGGTGGCCAACCTGGGAACTCACCCTGGACAGTTAGCCTTCGCAACCGGTGAGGACACACTGCCGCGGTGTCCTGCGTCTGCCTCTGTGGTGGGAGCCTGCCCCTGGTTTCAGAAGCCCTGGCCAGAAGGGGCAGTTTCCGCATGGCCCAGGACTCATGATTGATTCCCTCTGCACCCACTCCTTCAGGAAGGGCCAGCATTTCTGCGGGGGGTCCCTAGTGAAGGAGCAGTGGGTGCTGACCGCCCGCCAGTGCTTCTCGTCCTGGTGAGCCCCCCTTGGGTTTGGGGCCCAATTCCACCCCTGGCCACTATGCCCAGGCAAGCCAGCATGTGGCAATGGAGAACAGTCTAGCAGAGCTTCTCCCCCAGCCATGAACCTCTCACGGGATATGAGGTGTGGCTGGGCACCCTGTTTCAGAACCCGCAGCCTGGGGAGCCCGGTCTACAGCAGGTCCCAGTGGCCAAGATCGTGTGTGGACCCTCAGGTTCCCAGCTTGTCCTGCTCAAGCTGGAGAGGTGTGTGGCTAAGCCAAGGGTGAGGGGAGGCTGGGCCCTACAGCCTTAGGCCCTGAGTGTCCTTATTCCGCTAAAGACCTGTGACTCTGAACCAGCGTGTGGGCCTCATCTGCCTGCCCCCTGAGCGCTATGTGGTGCCTCCAGGGACCAAGTGTGAGATTGCAGGCTGGGGCGAGACCAAAGGTAAGAGCAGCGAATGGGCACGGACTGCCCCAGGCCGGGGACCCAGCCCTGCACCCCACCGACGGCCCTGTTCTTCCCCCACGTCCCTCACGGTAGGCACGAGTGATGACACGGTCCTAAACATGGCCTCGCTGAACGTCATCTCCAACCAGGAGTGTAATGTCAAGCATCGCGGACGCGTCCGGGAGAGCGAGATGTGCACTGAGGGGCTGCTGGCCCCTCGGGGGGCCTGTGAAGTCAGTGCAGGGCTCGGGCCGGCCCAGGGAGGGCGGAGGGGACTACTTTACCAGAGTCCCAGGCTCTCACCAGTTCTTCCCCCGCCAGGGTGACTACGGGGGCCCGCTTGCCTGCTTTACCCACAACTGCTGGGTCCTGGAGGGAGTGATAATCCCCAACCGAGTGTGTGCGCGGCCCCGCTGGCCGGCCATCTTCATGCGCGTCTCTGTCTTTGTGGACTGGATTCACAAGGTCATACGGTTGGGCTAGGCCCTTGCTTTGGAGAGGACATGACTTCTTGTCAGACATAAAGTCACCTTTCCTTTTCATACCTGTGCACAGTGCTTCTTGGCGTCTGCTTCTAGGGTGGGAGCGGTGAGTCCTTGCTAGGGCCCAGTGGCTGGGGCCAGCATACCCTGGGCTGATGTGGGTTCGTGGGAGGGCAGGGCCTCATGGCTTGTCAGAGGCACTCTTGGGAGGACATGGGTAGTGTGGTTTCTAACCCAAGGGGCTGGAGCAGAGAGCTAGCCTGGTACAGAGTCCCAGTCAGGAAAAGGAGAAGGACTGCCCCTTCTTGACACTGGAGGCAGATGAAGCCCTGGTGGCTACTACACCCAGGGCCTAGGGTCTCTGAATCCTAGGGGGGATGGGGGAGGGGATGGCTTGGTACAAAGTACCAGCATGAATCAGGCTGTGTCCTCATTTATTATGACGACATAAGCCCACATTCCTCCACCCACTCATCCATGGAGTCCAAAGCCCAGGTGGCCTCTGCTGCTCTGTTGGACCCTGGAGCTCTCCAAGAGCAAAGTGTGACAGGGGCTGACCAGCTCACGCAGAATGGCAGGGCTTCAGCTGCCCAAGTGCGTGTGCAGCCAGAGCACAGCATTCATGAAGCTGTCTGATTCCACCTCCACCTCTGACAGTGCATGGGTGCTTTTGGGATACAGCAGGAGCCTGCAGGAGGTGGGCAGCGACATTTGAGATTGGAGGGTCCTCCCCTGCTCGCCTGCCCACCAGCTGCCAGGGCTATGCTACGACACTCACCGGACAGGCACGTTCCGTGACTTGAGGGCACGGTAGTACTCCAAGCCTTGCTTGAAGGGTACACGCCGGTCCTCCTGGCCCAGCATCAGTAACAGTGGGGTCTTTACCTGGGTGGGTGGGGGCAGGCGGAGCGGTGGGTGAGCTAGGCCCTGGGATCTGGATGGACGGACAGTGCCCGGGGCGAGGCGGAGGGCTGCGTACCTGAGGGATGTACTTGATGGGTGACTTGTCCAGCATTTCCGCCCACACGCTGAGGTCTGGCAGGCAGTCGCTGCTGTAGGGGAAGCCAGACTCCACCACGCACCTGTGAGAGCAAGCTGATGCAGCCCCAGGGACGCGGGGCCACGGGGGCTCCGAGGGCACATGGGGTGGAAGGGAGAAGAGGGGCCGGGGGTGCAGGCTCACCAGTCAGGGATGTCGGTGGAGCCCATCATGGAGGCTATGTTGATCACCGGGTTCCGGGCCACGCAGGCACCATAGGTCTCTGGGTACTGACCGATCAGGTGGCACGAGAGGAACCCACCATGGGAACCCCCCATAAGGGCCACTCGGCCTGCGTCGAAGTGCTCCTCCCGGAGCACCTGCTCCACTGCAAACTGAGGTGGGCAGAGCTGGCTGCAGCCGGCTGACCACCCGACTGAATGGCGCCACTCCGACAGCCCACCCTCCAGCCTGCCCAGAAGCCCCACGCCCTGCTACCTGGACGTCCTTGACATCCTGGCGGCCCACGTTGCCTGGGAGCGAAAGGATGCTGTCCTGGCCGAAGCCCGTGGAGCCTCGGTAGTTCACTAAGGCAAGGAAGGGAGCAGGCAGGGCAGTTAGGCAACACTCACAGCCTCCTGGACGCCATTTCACACATCCGTGAAGAGGCCCTGGGACCGGCCGCACCACACCACAGACTGTCCAGGGGAGGGTCCAAAGACCTGAGGCGTCTACCCAGTGACCACAGCACTCTTTCCGTGGAGCCCCAAGTCAATCCACTTTATGACCAGGCTGTGGAGGCAGAGGCTGGGCCTGGGCATTTCCTGCTTGTGGTCGCTAGAGAAAGTAGCCAGGCCACAGCAAGGCCAGGACACTAGGGCGGCACCCGTGGGGCTTATCCAAGCCAGCCCAGCCCAACACTCACCTGAGCCCTAGCAGAGCTGCAGGTCCCTCCTCGCTTACCTAGTAGCACTGCAAAGCCCATCTTGCAAAGCACGGCCGGGAACAGCATCCAGGCAGCGACAAAGGATGAATGGGGCCCCCCTGCAAGGAGGGAGCAGAGGGGTGAGAAGGCCGGGCAGGAGGGGTCGGGAGGGCAGGGGCTCTCAGGCCAGATGCCTACCGTGGGGCATGACCACCATGGGCACCTGGGTCTTATCTGGAGGGCTGCTGGGCTGGAGAAGGATTGCTTCAAAGTCGAGGCCAGCTGTAAGGAGAGGGCAGCAATCAGCAGAGCTAGTGCCAGTGCCCAGGGCTCCCCACCAAGGCACTGTCCACCACTGCAGGCCCGGGGCTGCCGCAGGAGCAGAGCCAGCCGAGGCAGCCTACACCATGCTGCGGGACTCTGAAGGCTCACGCTCCTGACCTAGGCAGGGACCCCTCTGCAGGGACAGCACGCTGCGGGACGAACGGTCACACGGGCCTTGTATGAGGCCTATTCTCTTTGGCCTTGGTTTTCCCACCACAAATCATTTGACCAGAGCAGGGGCTCAGATCCCTGCCCGGTAATCCCGAGAACAACAGAAAAACCCCTCAGAGGAGATCCCAGGATCCTAGACAAGACGAGCCTGGAGGCAGGAAGGGACACGGCAGATACCGGGAGCCAGAAGGCATCCCTCTGCCCTCGTGCAGCTCACCATACTGCGCATTCTCTTGCTGTGGGGGTGGCTGCAGCACCCGGATGTCCCAGCGGATGTCAGGAACGGGCTCAGCCTCCTCCAGGGACACCCACAGCACCGACTGCTCCTTCCCCGCAGGAGGCAGGAACCCAACTTTCTGCCAAGGGGAAGGAACATGTCAGGGTGCTCTGGCAGCCCCCACCCTTCTGCTTCTGCCCAGAGTGGGAGGTGGGTGGGTCTTACTAGGCTGGGCCACATCTACCTCCAGGGGATACGGCACAGAGGCTTGGGAGCCGGTGTACACCAGGGTACTCCCATGACATGAGCACACCCCCGCCCTCGGCTTCCAGGCTCTGGAATACCAGACGTCCTGTTCAGGACAGAGCAGACCCCAGCCCACAGTTCCTCCCCATGAATCCCAAACCCTGGTGGACCACGCTGGATTGGTCTGTCCCAGCCCCTCTACATGCTGACCAGCCACGGTCAGCTTCTGCACAGAATCCCTGCCTCCCCCCAGGGCCCGCCACACTGACCAGGCTCGGGGGCAGGTTGGGCGTGGAGAACTGCACCACCATAAGGTCTCGGTCAATCGTAAGGAGCTTCCAGCTTCCACTTGCCCCCCCTGGAGAAAGCAGGTGCCACTAAGTGCTTGGAGGGACCACTGGCTTTCCCACCTGCTCTCTGCAGGGTCCCAGCCTGGAGGCTCTGTGGAAAGTGTCCCTTCCATACAGGGAAGCACCTTTCACACACACCCAACTGTGCATGGTCCTGGGTGAGCCTCCTGCTCAGTCCCTTGTTCATCTGGAAAACACTGGCTGTGCCTGAAAACTGCCAGACCTGAGGACACACCAGACCACCAAAGGTACTCCACTCGTCCCTCACCGACTACAGTGTGAAGGGGCAGCAGCTGGCTTAGGGTGGGTGGGGGTGGGGGGCTAGGCAGTGGGGTCAGAGCAGAGATTTAAGCAGGACTTCTGAGATGTAGGTTTAAAACACTTTGGTAGAGCCGGGCGTGGTGGCACACGCTTGTAATCCCAGCATTTGGGAGGCTGAGATGGGAGGATCTGGGTTCCCCGCCAGCCTCAGCTACCTAGTAAGGCACTCCGCAACTTAGTGAGACTCGGTTTCAAAATAAAGAATAAGAGCCGGGCGTGGTGGCGCACGCTTGTAATCCCAGCATTTGGGAGGTTGAGACCGGAGGATCCGGGTTCGTGGCCAGCCTCAGCTACCTAGTGAGGCCCTCCGCAACTTAGTGAGACCCTGTTTCAAAATAAAGAATAAGAGCCAGGCGTGGTGGCACATGCTTGTAATCCCAGCATTTGGGAGGTTGAGACTGGAAGGATCCGGGTTCGTGGCCAGGCTCAGGTACCTAGTGAGGCCCTCTGAAACTTAGTGAGACACTGTTTCAAAATAAAGAATAAAAAATAGGGCTGGGGGTGTAGTTCGGAGGTAGAATGCCCCTGAGTTCAATCCCCAGTACTGCAAAAAAAAAAAAAAAAAAAGAAAAAAAAGAATAAAGAATAGGGCTGGGGGTGTAGTTCGGAGGTAGAATGCCCCTGAGTTCAATCCCCAGTAGAGTCGGCCAGGAGGAAAACCCAAGACATTCCAGGGGCAGACACCAGGCCTCAGTGTGGCGGAGATGGGGGAGCCAACACCAGATTTCTCCTAGGCCCTAAGGTG
>PVLC010026192.1:0-23400 GCA_004027655.1 Graphiurus murinus | reverse complement strand
CACCTTGCCAGACTTTGTTCAAGCCAAACTACTACTTTAATGGCCCCTGAACACAAGGGCACATGTTGCTGTCCTGAAGCCCTGTCCCACCTAGCAGTCGTCCCCCCCCCCCCAGGCTACTGAAAATCCATGGATTTTACATTCCACCCCCAACCCTCGAGGCGCCTCCACACCTTGTTGTAAAACTACTATGCAGATCTTTGCCTCTTGAGACAGCTGGTCTCCGGATGTCCCCAGTGATTCTCACCTCCTGGTGTTCACTCCCTGTCAAGTCCCCTCCCACATGACCTATGCAACCAGTTAGGTTTTGCGGGAGGGATGTTGTGTCACTTCTGAGGACTGAATGTGACAGACATTTGAGTCTTCCACTTTGTGCTTTCTTGCATCCCATTCTGGGGAGAGCCGTCCACCATGTCAGGCTCACTCCAGAAAACCTATGGAGTGGTCACATCACGAGGAACTGAGGCCTTGTGACCACAGTACCATTTTGCCAGTGATGTAAGTGAACCATTTTGAAACTGAATCCTTAGCTCTAAGGAAAAAAAACAAAACAAAACAAAAAAACAACTTGTCTGCAAACCTGGCCCACTCCCTGACTTCAACCCCATGAGAGATCTCAAGCTGTTAGGTAGGCAGGCAGATATGAACAAGAGGGGTGAAGAGGAGAGGGGGGAAATAAGGCTCAGTCTACCTCGGGTGATGGAGAACTCCTCCCATAGATCACCTCCTTCATGGCTTTGGTACCAGTAGGAAGTTTCCCAACATGTCAGAATCCAAGCAGTGGCACAAAATAGCAGTAACCACCCAACACACATAAAATACATTAGGAGGGAGGATTTCAGATCAAATATAAAAATCCACCAACTTCCTCTCTTGTAATGACTGGCTCCACATTCTTTGGAGCACACTCTCATCTTTCTAACATATGCCCTCCTCTCTTGGGATGGCCTACTCAGCTAAATAAGTCCTTTATCCTTGTCCTATCTGTATCACTCAGCTAAGTTCTTTCTTTTGGGAAGACAAGAACCAAGGAATTGCCACTTGGTAACAAAGTCAGGACCCCCCCAGTTCTGCCACCAAGTTCCTGACCCACAGAAACTGTGTGTAATAATAGATGCTTATTATTATTTTTAGCTGTTTTAGTGTCTGTTTGTTTTGCAGCAGTAGATAAATAACACATCTCTCTTATGTATTCTGCATGGCATTCCAATCATTTCTATCCTAACCTTTTCTTTAGAACTAGATTAACATTTCCCAGAGGATAGAGAATTTCTTTGAAATTTTTCAGTTCTCTAAATGCTTTAACAAGACATTTAATAATAATTCACTGATTGACTAATGATAAAAGAATCCAAACTAAATGAAATAATTGGTGAAGTGGTGCCTTGGGTTGACCATCAGATTGGCTTGGGATCATTCTATAACTTTTTTTGTAATTTAAGGGTCTTCGCAGGGTGGAAGTTGTGGCAGTCTACCTCTGATGCCAGTTCTGGCTTTCAAGGAAATACTGCTAGGAATAGAGAGACCTTACCTCACCTCTACCGAAGACTTGTCTCCCACCCTGACATTCCTACTTATCCAAGAGCAGAGCAGCTTTCAAGGTCACAGGTGGTGACTGGGGGGAGACTGGCAGGAGTGAGCAGCTCGCACTTGGAGTTCAATGGCCATGGCCAGGTCCAAGTAGCCTGAACATGGCAGAATCCCCGTTCCAGGCCCTCTGTCCCTGGTCCTAGGAACTGAAGGCATTTATACATTTCTTTTTTTTTTTTTTTGCGGTACTGGGGATTGAACTCAGGGGCATTCTACCTCCAAGCTATACCCCCAGTCCTATTTTTTATTCTGTATTTTTGAAACCGAGTCTCACTAAGTTGCAGAGTGCCTCACTAGGTAGCTGAGGCTGACCTCGAAGCCAGATCCTCCGGTCTCAGCCTCCCGAATGCTGGGATTACAAGCGTGCGCCACCACGCCCGGCTGCATTTATACATTTCTACTTGAGAAGACTTCTTTTTAAATCATCCGGTATTTTAAGATGTTCCAGTTCAATGAGGTCCTCTCTTAAACTCAGGGCAAAGTTAGTTTAATAGAGTCCCTCTCCTGGGTCTCTTTGAGACTAATGAAGCTGGTGTAAGTGATTAGTAAGACTGAATACCCCTGATTAAAGAAACAAGACAGGAAAAAAAAAAGGACCAATTTTCTATGAGTCTTTTCATAAATAAAGCCACAGATACTGCACAATGACAGTCATCCCCATTGGGAAACACAAAGAAATCTGATAATCATCCGTTTGTGAAATTATGGATTATACATAATAAATATAGTAAAGTGAGATCACTATAAAATATACTAATTCCTAACTAACACGTATGCTAGCCCAGAAGGTAACTTTACTTTGAATCAACATTTGTATTAATGACTCTGGGAGATGAAAGAAATAGCAAAAAAATTAAGAACCTCCATGAAGGAAAGCCACAATAGCATATTAGAAGACATGGTAAAAAGGAGCAAATGTGGCTTTAAGTCCAGAAACGGAGTATAAATCTAGTCAGCTTAGCCTAGGGCCAAAGCAAGATTAGTTCCATGAAAGAGTATTTAGTTCTTGTTAAAATTCTGTGCAGTTCAATTTTAAATGCCCCTCTCTTTCTCTTTGGAGCCTATATCCACAGACCTCAAAGAGATTCTAGTATTTAGCCTAATTCTTTCCAGATGTTACACACACCTCGTTGCCTGTAGGCACCAATCAGATTAGTTTCTTCTGACAAAGGAGGCTAGTGATTGATTCTTCTATGTAAATTATTCCATCCTATTGGTGTTAGAGACCTGAAATTTATTAACAAACAACTTGGCGCTTAGTTATATAAACCTGTTGATAAGGAAAGGCTGCCTTCCAGCTGTTCCCAACCTGACTTTGTAAATAAAGAGCCATTGCTTGGGCAAAACTCAGTCTAAGTTCTTAAAGATGTGTATTTGATTAAAGAAAACTTTCTCAAATGCCTTAAAGTCTTAATCTCATTGATTGTGCTGCAAGTTCCAATCAAATAATTTCTTAATATTTTTGCTCCAGTACATCTCAGCAATATCAGAATAAGATCATGTCTTCATAACATATATGATGTGGACAATCCTTCAGGCAACCTTTCTGTCTTATAGTCTCCATTTCTTTCTCAAGAAAGGCAACAATCAACTGAACTTTAAGAGTTTCATTTTGAAACAGAGCCAAATGTCCATGGATAACCATAGGGGAAACAATCTCAAGAGAAAGCAGAATGTTAAACTGTGCACATTCTAAGGTCACAGCTATATATAACTACAGAAAGAAACAGGAGAAACGAAACAAGATATTTTCACACACGTCAGTAACTGTACTATGTTTTTTTTTTTCTAAGTTTTCTTTACTTTTTCTGGGAGTTGTCTTAATGGTGGGTGTAGTATGTTTGCTTTTTTAAATAATCAGGATAAGATCTCACCTCACTGGACAAGAACATATGAGCCAGTTACACTTGGTGGTGATGTCCGGACCACCCTACATAGAAACCTATCTGGTCCCCTAAATGTTCTTAAGGCTCAGCAATTCCACAACATTCAAATTTAACCCATTAGAGGGAAAAAGCTGTTTAACCTGATAATCAGAGTAGATTTCAAGGAAATGTTCTCATTTTTTTTTTTTTCCAGTACTGGGGATTGAACCCAGGAGCACTCTACCTCTGAGCTACATCCCCAGCCCTATTTTTTATTCTTTATTTTGAAACAAGGTCTCACTGAGTTGCAGAAGGCCTCACTAAGTAGCTAAGGCTGGTTCCAAACCTGCAATCCTCCTGTCTCAGCCTCCCAAGTAAATGTTCTCATTTTTAGTATCAAATTAAAATAATCTCTTAAATGAAAGTAAATATGATATCTAGGCAAATGGTGAATATGATTTCACTCATTAATACATATTTACTGAGAACTTGGGTATAAAGATGAGTTCCAAAAATAAACAAAACTTCAGAACATGGGAGGCTGAGACAGGAAGATGGCAGGTTTGAGACCAGTAGCACCACAGTAACTTAGCCTTGTTTAAAAAATAAATAAATAAAAAATAAAAACAGGGCTGGGGGTATAGCTCAGAGGTAGAGAGCCCCTGGTTTCAATCCCCAGTACCCCCCCACACACACACAAAGATAAACAAAACTTATTTACTTCACAGAATCAGAGAGTAGAACTGTGGTTGCCAGGGCTGGGTTGGAGGGTATGGGGAACAGGGAGATACTGGTCAAAGGTACAAACCTTCAGTTGCAAGATAAAACACTGTGGGGATCTAATGCACAGCATGGTGACTACAGTTAATAACATTATATTATTAACTTGAAATTTACAAGAGAGCAGATCTTATGACACACAGAAATGGTAAGTATGTGTGGTGAAGGGTGTGTTAGTTAATTTGACAATGGTGATCATCCCCCAGTGTATATGTATGTCAAATCATCATGTTTAAACCTTGAATATATACTTTTTATTATATTTATTTATTTATTTATTTATTTATTTTTACAAAAGCTTAGTAACCACCACCAGGAAACTTCTGCAGTAGGGCCAGATGGCTGCAAACTTAGGTGGAATGCTGTAAGGACAGGGAGCGGAAAGAAGTTGTTCAAAATCTGAGGCAACAGAGATCCCTCTGGAATCAGGGAGCTTTTGAGAGGAGGTGACACAGGCCGAGGCTGCACAGCAGAGAGGTGACAGGGGTCTCACCTGAGGTATGGCCAGGCAGAGGGGAGGAAAGCGGGTGTGTCCTGGCTGGGGTTTAGCAACCAAAGGAAACCCGAAGAGGAAGAGGAAGAGTGGGGTTAGACCCAGCCTGGACATCACAGAAGGGTGGGGCCGGTCAGCAAATATTGTCCTTGGGGCCTGGGCAAGGAGCTCTGCCTCTGTTGTCCTATTTGACCCCGGAAAGTTGTTTTACAAATGAGAAGACTGAGACCTGAGGGCGTCAAATACCTTTTCTGAAAGGTGCCAGCAAACTCTGCGTTCCCACACTAAGCATGATGCCTGGTGCCTGGTGGGAGGCAGAGCCCCCACGAATGCTGCCTGAACGCCTGTGCTCTGCTCACCCTGCTGCTTGGCACTTCAGGACCTTTTAAGTAGATGCTGGGGCCAAGTGTGGTGGTGACTCGCACTTGTAATCCCAGTACTTGGGAGTCTGAGACCGCAGGATCACAGGTTTGTGCCAACCTCAGCTGCTTAGTGAGGCCCTCCACAACTTACTAAGACCCTGTTAAAAAAAACAGGGCTGGGGGTGTATCTCTGAGTAGAATGCCCCTGAGTTCAATGCCCAGTACCGAGAAAAATAAACAAATAAATAGACACTAGGGAGCCACTAACTATTCTGGGTTAGAAGATACAGTCCTCATAGAGCTGTGCGCTAAAAGAGGGCAATAAAATCTGAGAAAATGGAGAGAGGGAGTTACCTAATGTTTGGGGCCTAAAGTATTTACATATGCCTTGTTTTTTCTCAGTGTGCTATTTTTATACAGATTTTTACAAGGAAGTATTAGAATGCCTCAAAATCTCAACTGAAATCTAAATCCTCTCCCTTGCCAACTATATTTTATTATGAAATTTAAGCAGTACAGACAGTATAAAATAAAAATATAAACTCCTTTCCCCTCTTCCAACCTGTAGCTCCACTTATTAACAACATATTGTTCATTCTTCTTTAAAAATGCTTATGCACTCATAAAAATATAATTATGCCTTTTTTAACATAATGAGATCATTATTTGGCTCTTTAATATAATCTTTCTTGGAGATCTTTCCATATCAGTGCACAGAGACCAACTTTGTTCTAAAGCAACATCTCAAGGAAATACCATTTTTTTATATATATATATAAACAGTACTCTTATATATGGGTATATATATATATATATATATGAGTATATACACATATGAATATATATATATGAGTACTGTTGTGTGTCCATATATGCAGCTGATACATATTAAAAGTTAGAGATTTTGTTCATTTTTTTTCTTTTCTTTTTATTTTTTTTTCCCAGAACTGAGAATTGAACCTAGGGCCTAATATATGCTAAGCACACACTCTATCACTGAGCTATAATCCCAGTCATTCTTCATTCTTAAAAACAACACTGTAATGAATGCTTTTTTACCAAAATGAATTCATTTGTGGTCACTTGTATCGACTTCCTGGATATTGTCACTGATGGGTTATCTAGTGTAAGACATAATTTAGAAGATTTCCTCATCTGTAAGTATAGCTAAAAGTCATTCAGCAATGAAGGGGATCACAAGGACAGTCTAAAAATAAATTCACTCACAAGAGTATCTCAGAACAACATTTTGTAGCCCTGGATCCTCCTGGGAAGACTCCGGGCCTGAGTTCCAGCTTCCCACTCCCAACTCCTGGTGCAGGATCCCTCACTGCACACTGGGGCAGGACAGCTTTACTTCCCAGAGGACCCAGGACCCTGTCCTTCTGCTTCTGGCAGTGGCTTCAGCCTCCCCTGCATTCCATGCTTAAACTGAGAATGAAAAGTACAGGCTATAATTACCAGAAACATAGAATTTTAGAGCTGGGTGGGATTAGAGATCATGTAGTCTACACCTCACATTTCTTAGATGTGGTGATTCTGGCCCAGAGGGGCTGAACACCTCAGCAAAAGCACACCACCCGTCACTGGACGGCCACCTGGTGCACACCCACCCACCCAGGTCTTTTCCCATGGCATAGACCAAAAGAGAACACATGCAGAGATAGCACAGATAGTAAGAAATTGTAAACCTTATTTTTGGACACTTTTAAAGTCTTTCTTCACCAAATTAGAATGCCTAATAAGCTTCAAAAGTAGCACATTTGCCTCCCCACAACACACACACACACCTTTATCCTTTTTTTTTTACCAATGATAATAAGCAAGAACTGGTAAACTGCTGACATACTATCAGCAAGACTTGCCACTCACAAGTTGTCTGCAGCCCTCACAATGATTTACAAGCCTGGGGCTAACAGGCAGGATCTTCCCAGCTATCTATATTCCTCCTCCTCCCCTTCCTATTCCTGCTGCAGGGTCTAAATTAAGGATTCTGTAAAGCTCTGAGGAAAGTCTATTCCAGAGGTAAACCTCACAGAGTAGTCAGCTCTACACTACAACCCCTAGAGTCCAGCTCTGCTCCTGACCCACAGCAAGCACCTTGGCATTGGCTAGATGAAGAAGTAGAGGTAGTTTCTGCAAGAGGAAAGACAGCACTGTGATGGAGAACCAATGGATCTGAATTTCAGACTTTCCTCTGACATTGGTAATAATCAAACTCTCATGGTTTGTTTCCCATCTTTAAAGTGAGGATAATAATGTTAAACCCTATTCCAAACTACTATTGATGGGTTTGGCAATGGATATAGTGATCTTAGAACAGTGTCTGTCAGACAGTAAGTACTCAATAAACACGGAGACTCTATAGCCACCTTTGGTTCACACACTGGCCAAAAGGCAAAAATCTAGGCAGTAGAGATGGGGGCGGAGGTGGGGGGAGAAAGGAGAGAGAGAGGAAAGAAGGAAGGAAAGAAGGAAGTCTTCAGTATTATTTCTACTGAATTAATAAAAGCAGAAGAGAAAATGGATATATATATATATATAGTTTGTTTGGGTAGTACTGGGGATTGTACCCAGGGGCACTCTACCTCCGAGCTACACCCTCAGTCCTTTTTATTTTTATTTTAAAACAGGGTCTCACTAAATTGCTGCAGCCATCCTTGAACCCATGATCCTCCTGTCTCAGCCTCCCAAATACTGAAATTACAGGTATCCGCCCCATGCCTGCATGGCCAGCTAAATGGTTTACATTTTTACCCAAGTCCATATTGTCTCTGGGGATCCCGGGAGCAGTCATTGCCAGGAATGCTTCAGCTGAGACCTAAATCAGAACTGGGGAAAAGCTAGTAGGAGTCCTGAGCTCCTCCCATGGCCCAGCCACTCTAGCAGGAGCTGACTCCACAGCTCCACCCTCACAGAGCTGACCAGGAACAGAAAAGTGGAGTCCCAAGTCATAGCGGCTTTTCCATGTCACCAACTACCTGTTGCAAGCCAGACTCCCTGGTGTGGTTCAGGTTCTGGGGTCCCCTTCCTCCCTGAAAGGAGAGATCACTTCAGCACTCACACCCTCAGGAAGTATTGCTGCCCCAGCACTCCTGGATAATTCTCACCCATGCTTTCACAGGCCAAATACTTTTTAAAATACATATGTATGTATGTATGTATGTATGTATGTATGTATGTATGTATGTATTATTTTGCGGTGCTAGGAACTGATCCCCGAGGCACTCTACCTCCGAGCTACACCCCCAGCTCTACTTTATTTTTTATTTGAAAACAGGGTCTTGCTAAGTTCCTGAGAGCCTCGTCAAGTTGCTGAGGCTGGCTTTGCACCTGCAATCCTCCTGTCTCAGCCTTCCAAATACTGGGTTTACAGGCATGCACTACCATACCCAGCTGGCCTAATGCTTTTAAAAGCTAGGCCTCATAAGATTGTTTTTTGTTTTCTATTATTACATGTGACTGGGGTAGTTAAGAGGAAGAAAGAAAAAGGTCCCTATGGTCCACAGGCTGGGACCCAACAGGCAGAACCAGGGTGAGGAGACTCACTGAACTAGTACAAGTACTACTACTAATCTCACTAACGTGTACAGGGCAGGGGAAGCAGGTGGTATGTGGAAGGAGACACACCAAGTGCAGTGTGCATGTTATATAACTTTGAGCCTCACTATGATGTGTAATTACAATGCACTAATAAAAGCATAAGGAAAGAAAGCAGGGAGGGAGGGAGGATGGCAGGGGCAGCAAGAAAGGGTCTGTCTGGGAAGGTAGCAGTCCTAGGAGAAGTGAACCCAGCAGAGGTCAGAAAAGAAAAGTAACAGAGAGTCCAAGGTCTGGACTGTAGGACCCAGGGAATTACAGGCGACAGTATGGAGAAAGCACAGGGCAAAGAGTCCAGGTACCATACTGGTACTCACTGCACTCTCAGATGTCCTGTGTGCTAGTCCTGAAAATGCAATCAAATGAGAACACAGTTTGACAACCTGACACTGTGAGGTGCTGCACCCACACACCTGCTCAGATAGAGCCTGCCTCAGTGCACACAGTGTATCTGAGGCAAAACTTCAACAAATGGCAGGGAAAGAGTTCAAAGGGACAGGGCAGTTCCTGGCAGGCTAATAAAAAAAGGAAAAAAGCCCACATCCTTCTATAACATTTCATAAACAAGCATATATTTAGTGCTATGTATACTTTACAAGATTCAGCTGAGGCTACAAAGAAAAAGCTATAGTTATTGAGAGTATGTGGCTTATTCTGGGTTAATAGAAGGAAGAGATTATTTAGTACCAGGATTGACTAAATTATAAACTCAGATTTGTCAGCATAATTATTCAGTAATGCCAGTACTAGAATTCTAGATATATAGTAGATTGAATGAAAAAGATATATAGTTAATGCTCTCGAAAGTGCTAAAAGTACCGGGCATGGTGGCACAGGCCTGTAACCCCAGTACTTTGGAGACTAAGACAGGGAGATAGCAGGTCCAAGGCCAGTCTCAGCTAGTTAGCAAGACTTTGTTTCAAAATAAAAATAAAAAGGGCTAGGGGTGTAACTCAGAGCTCAGAGGTAGAATGACTCTGGTTTCAATCCCAGTACCAAAAAATAAAAGGAGCTAAAAGAAGAGATCATACAAAGGGAAAGAAAATGAGATCATTATCAACACATCTTTTGACAACACACTTTATGTCAAAAAAAAAAAAATGGGAGCCGGGCATGGTGGCGCACGCTTGTAATCCCAGCATTTGGGAGGCTGAGACTGGAGGATCTGGGTTCGTGGCCAGACTCAGCTGCTTAGTGAGGCCCTCTGCAACTTAGTGAGACCCTGCTTCAAAATAAAGAATGAAAAATAGGGCTGGGGGTATAGCTCGGAGGTAGAATGCCCCTGGGTTCCATCCCCAGTACCTCAAAAAAAAAAAAAAATGTAATGACATTATTTATGATTCTCAAGGAAAGGAAATGTGAACCAAAGATTTTATATCCAACAAAACTGACTTTAATTACAAAATTAAATTAGGAAATACTGTTAAATCAAGAAATTAGGAAATACTGTTCCCATGGCCACCTCCTACTAGATCCACTAGAGGAAGAGCCTTAACGGACACTCATAGAGACAATGATGTGAGGACTGGTTTGCATGATATATACAGCTACCTGTAGAAATAAGACTAAATGAATGTGAAAGGACTCTAGAACCTAGTGCCTATATGAGCTGACAATGTAGATAAACCATAAAACAACTGAGGAAGAATGAATATGGCATATCCCAACTAAATTATTTTTACTGTTTCAGTAATTATAGCTGGTGATTATAGTATTTTTGTTGTTTTTCAGAGACTGCTGTATGTGTGATGTGGGACAATCAAATGGGTAATTATATGACTGATACTTTATCTCTCCTGTGACTAAAAAAGCCAAGATTCTAAGTATAGAAGAAAGCAAATAGAAATGCAACATACAAGCGATTAAAGTGCTGTAGTCTTGAACTTGAATTGGAGATATCAACATGAACTAACAAAGTATCTTATCCTTACAAGCATATATGTGTTTGTGTGTAAATATGTATATTTTTTCCATTCTCTAACCAAGAGAAAAGCCCCCAGAGGATGGCCATTCCAGTGAATGAACATCCGTAGTGCTTGGATTATGGTCTTAAAATACCATTTCTCAATGAAAGAATCCAGGAATTCTTGAAGAAATGTCTGGTTCCAGGTCTAGGTAGGAAATAGATAAGATAAGCCTGGATCACCTAAACATACCAAACTGCAGGAAGCCATCAAGATAACTAAGGTCACATCAGAAGGACTCAGGAACCACTGGAAGAGGCCCCCACTATTCCACCAGTTGATGATAGGATAATTTGAGTCTCAGCAAAAATCAAATGTCAATGGATTGAAACCTATCTCATAGATTTAACCCAATAAATTCAAAATAATTATACTTTTTTAAAACCCTAATGGTTTCCTTCTAAGAATAATAGGAAATCAATTCTTAAAAACTGCTAAATCACCTGGGTATTATAGTACATGTTTATAATCCCAGTACTTGGAAGGCTGAGATAGGAGGATTGAAGGTTCATGACTAGCCTCAGCTACTAGTGAAGCCCTCTACAACTTAGTGAGACCCTGTTTAAAAATAAAAGAATAAAAAATAGGGCTGGGGATATAGTTCAGAGGTAGAATGCCCCTGGGTTCAATTCCCAGTATTGAAAAAAAAAAAAGTTAAGTCAAAGGAAATAAGTATGTATCCTGCTTTTCCTGTGTGAATTGTGCCACAGGTCCTGTGAGTGTACAGATAACCAGGGTGCCTCACCCACACCTTCAGCTCAGGAAGAGCCTGCCTCAGTGAGCACCTCTGTGTCTAAGGCAAAGCCTCGCTGAATGGCAGGAAAAGAGCCATTAGGGATGAGGAAGTCTTGACAGGTGAGTAAGGAAAGGGGGAAAAGCCCACATCAAATAACAGACTAAAGAAGAGTCTATCCTTATGAAATTATTCCAGCTGATCAACAGAATAAAAATAGCATAATTCAAGTATCGCCATTCTGCAATCTCCAATGAATTAATAGATGTAGACACTAAGGATTAACAGCTTTGTACATCAGAAAAGAGAAGAAAAACCAGAGCTCACATACCTCCCAGTGAAAGCAGACAGCACACCTGCATTCCTGCTGAGGAGAAAGAGCCCGAGTCTGATGGAGGCTCTGGATCCAGACACAGGAAACAAAGAACAAGGCACTGAGTGGAATTGCCCAGAGCATGCATCCTACTAAGGCTGTGGGGACCCTAAGGTCAATCAGCCCAGGGCCTCCCACAAAGAATGTGGTTCTTCTTTTCTTAGGAAAGGAGGGTGAGCCAGGCATAGTGGTGCATGCCTGTGATCCCAGTACTTGGGAGGCTGAGATGGGAGGATTGCAGTTTTGAGTTCAGCCTCAGCAAGTAATGAGATTCTCATCAACCTAGCGAGACCTTGTTTCAAAGTAAAAATAAAATAGAGTTGAGGATATAGCTCGGAGGTAGAATACCCTGGGTTCAATCCCCAGTATGTGTGTGTGTGTGTGTGTGTGTGTGTGTGTGAGAGAGAGAGAGAGAGAGAGAGAGAGAGAGAGAGAGAGAGAGAGAGAGAGAGAGAGAGAGAGAGAGAGAGAGAGAGAGAGAGAAATCTATAGAGTAAAAGAGACTTCAGTAGGTTAGGCTGCACACTTGGGTGATAAAACCATAAAGAGATACAAAGAAATGATTACTATGAAAGTTGGGATGGTGTTTAGTTTTGCAGGGACAGAGGAAAATGTGACTGGGACAGAGTAGGAGTCTTGGGAGGAGGTAGCAAAATTCTATTTCCTGACCCAATGCTGGTGGTATGAGTGTTGCCTTATACTAATTCACTGAGCTGTGCATTTATTTTGTGTGGATTTTTGTATTTGTGTTTCACTTTATCATTAAAAAAAAGTTTTAAGCAGGGTTCTGTGGTACATGCCTGTAATCTCAGTACTTAGGGGGCTAAGAGAGAATTGCAGATTTGAGGCCAGCCTCAGCAATTTAGTGAGACCTTCAGCAACCTAGCAAGACTTTGTTTCAAAGTAAAAATAAAATAAAAGTGCTGGAGGTGTAGCTCAGAGGAAGAATACCCCTGGATTCAATTTCTAGTACGAAGGAAGGAAGGAAGGAAGGAAGGAAGGAAGGAAGGAAGGAAGGAAGGAAGGAAGGAAGGAAGGAAGGAAGGAAGGAACTTAGCACAGTGCCTGGTCCATCATAAGTAATAGATAAATGTTTGCCATGATTACTGGGATATTTCCAGAAACATAAAGAACTCTATTTTATAGACATCTTCTGGGTTTGAATGCAGGATGCTTTCTCTTAAAGTAAGAAGGAGTGCTGTCTTTATTTATTTATTTATTTATTTATTTATTTATTTATTTATTTGCGGTACTGGGGATTGAACTCCGGAGCATTCTACTTCCGAGCTATACCCCCAGCCCTATTTTTTATTCTTTATTTTGAAACCAAGTCTCACTAAGTTGCGGAGTGCCTCACTAGGTAGCTGAGGCTGGCCGCGAACCCAGATCCTCTGGTCTCAGCCTCCCGAATGCTGGGATTACAAGCGTGCGCCACCACGCCCGGCGAGTGCTGTCTTTATAAAACCCATGATCTTGAACATAAAAGTCACTGCCAGCAGTAATTAAGTATATGTGATTTTCAACACCTTCCAAACTATTGGTTTTTTTCCTAACCCAATTACTCTCAAGGTGGTTAGTTTTAATTCTAATAATAAAGCCTGGCATTATTATCATCAGGAATAGCAGTGACCTTACCTGGGCAGCATCTAGTCATGGCAGCCTGGGGTAAGGCAGATGCTATTTTTCTACCCAATAACCATGCCCCTCATACTTCTTCCTGTGGGCACACCCAGGAGAGGTTCCCATGGTAAGGTTCTACCTCCATGCCCACCACCCACTTTCACAGCTTCCCTTGAGGTTGTGACTTGGTTCTAGCCAATGAGGCTTATGGAAGCTCCAGGAAAAAGTTATACTCTCATGAAAAGAGACAGACACTACAAGAAACCCTATTTATCACTGCCAGCCCTGTGCCCTACCCTCCACACATGTGCACTTCCTGCTCTTGAATGAGGGTGGCCTGTGATGCCTGTTGCCTGCCCATGAGGTGGCAAGTCTGTAGATAAAAGGTAATGTGCTATGGATGGGAGGAAGGACAGAAAGAACCTGGCCCCTGATGACACAGTTTAAGCCACTGATCCAACCCTGGATCTGCACGACCCCAGATTACCCTTTGTATAAGATAATTCATGTCTACTGTTCAGATCACTGCTAGTTGGGCATTATCTTACCTGTGTCCTAAAGCATCCTGGTTGTTATGGAGTCATTTGTGTTCCTCCGTCATAGTTTGAATGTAGGTGTCCCTCTAAAATTCATATATTAGAACTCAAACCCCAAGGACATGGTATTAAGAGCTGGGGTCTTTAGAGAAGTGATTAAGTCACAAGGGCTCTGCCTCATGGATTAGTGCCTTATAAAGGAAGTTGAAGAGAGTACCCTTGTGTCTTTTGCCCTTCTGCCTTCTATCTCTTTTACCATGTGAGGACATATAATTTCCATTCCTATTTGTACCCTTCTACCATATGAGGACACAAAATATATGTTGGAAGTAAAGAACAGCCCTCATCAGACACTGAATCTTCTGGCACCTTGATCCTGGACTTACTAGCCTCTAGAACTGTGAGAAATAAATTTCTTTATCAATCACCCAGTATCAGGTATTTTGTTATAGCAGCACAGACTTAGATACTCCCCCAAAATCCTATGTTGAAGCCTTATCCTCATTATCTCACAATATGACTGTATATAAAGATAGGACATTTAAAGAGGTGATTCAGTTAAAATGAGGCTGTTGGGGTGGGCCCTATCCCAATCTGTGTGGTGTCCTTATAAGAAGAAAGATGATGTCCTTATAAGAAGACACACAGAGAGACATCAAGCATGCACACACAAAAGAAGTTGAGAGAATCTGTTACCAACAGATCTGATCTGCAAGAAATATTAAAGGACGAAACAAAACAAATCAAAACAAAAACAAAGATGCAATACTGACATCCTGATTTTGGATTTACAGCCTCCAGATTGAGAAAAAATAAATAAATGTCTGTTGTTTCATTCACAGAGTCTCTGGTATTTTTGTTACAATAGCCTTTGCAAATTAATACACTGATATAGTAGACTGTACAAATGGCAACCTTTAAAGGAAATAGAACTTTACACAAGTTGGTAAAATAAACTTTAGATTAGTGGGTAAAATCGGAAGTGGACACACGTGTAGGGTACTCCAAGGCATGCACCAGGAAGACTGAGATGGATAGTTCTCTGCCATCTGTCTCCAGTCACAGCTCCACCTCCTCCATCTGCCTTATTTTCCAGAGGAAGGCTGGAAGGCCTGGGAGAGGGCTGGCTAGAGAGGAAGGCAGAGACAAGACTCTAATTAGTCCATCTCCATTCTTGCTGGTCTCTGATCATATATTTAAACCTAGAGGGAAAACAAACAAAAAAACAGTAGCTCTATTAAAATTGGTACCATGTACCAGCAGTAGCAGATCTTTATTAGTCATAATCCATGTCTCCTATTAGAATGATAAATTGAAAACTAACCAGAATTCAATAACAGGAAGAAAGTCTCAAGTACCAGCATAATCCAAAATGAAAAGAGAGAGACAAAGAAGAAGAAGAAGAGGAGGAGGAGGAAGAGGAAATTATAGCAAGATAGCTTCAAAGAAAGAAAAAAAACGGTCTGTTTTCCATTTTCCTGTTGCCTACCATTATGAAATGAGATGGACACTCTCAGAACAGACAGATTATTCCTGGGGTTACCAGGACATCAGGACAGCAGAATAGGCATAGGGCAGGGAAAACAGGCCACTTGGCTAGTCAGAGTCTTGAGCTGAGCCTAGACTCTTCTGAACCTGTACCATGCTTGAAAAAAAGGTTGCCATTTCAGGTCAGTAATCTACAAAGCAATCTGACATGTGCTCCAATCAACCAGCACCCTAAATTCATGATGTCAGCATTGTCAGCGAATAAAATCTACATTTTTCAGCTAATAAATACTAAGCAGACTTTCCTACATCTCTGTTTCAAGGCTCTCAACTCCTGGATCTATTTGTGGGATGCCACTATCAGTTTTGGTTGTTATTTTTTGTTCTTGACCTGGTTGCTTGTCAACATCTTCAACCTAATGAGAACCTACTTGGAGAACCACCTGTTATTTGTTAAGATGCATTCACAGGTGTGCATTGTGTGCATATGTGTTCATTTACATCTTCTTTAAATTTTAAAGGCACTCTGTGATTTCAAAATGTTTACTCTTTCTGTTGCAAAAGAAAAAGGAAAAAAAAAAAAACTTTACATATAGCTGCTGCCTTAAAAAGGTTCTTTATAGAGCAAGACATGAATACTGTCTCCCAGGCTAAAGGTTTTCAATTTGCTATGCACCAGTCACTTGGTGGCGAGGGAATGGAAATCCAGATTCTCAGGCCTGGCCTTTTGGTTATACTGCAGTGAGTGGGAGCCCAAGAATCTGCATTTTTCTTTTTCTTTTTTTCTTTTTTTTTTTTTTTGCCATGGGAATTGAACCCAAGGGCATTCTACTACAAGCTACACCCCCAGCCCTATTTTATTTTTTTAATTTTCAAAACAGATCTCGATAAGTTGCTGAAGCTGTCTTCAAACCTTCAGTCCTTCTGTCTTAGCCTCCCAAGTACTGGGATTACAGGTGTGCACCACCACGCCCAACTGAACCTGCATCTTTTACATCAAGCTTCTCAGGGGAATGACTATAGTCTACCTGGAAGCTGCTGCCCCAGATGAGCCTTAAAAGACGTACCCTGGACAAGTTCAAAGAGAATCAGTTTTGTGGCTGCCCGGGTAATCATGTTCTCAAACTGCTCCACCTGGGCAGAGCTTTCCTTCTGGCGAGGCGCTAGGCACCACAGGCACACGGGCAGGGACTCCTTCCTTCCTCAGGAGGTTCTTGTTTACACAGGGTCTCCTACCCTGACAAATAAGACCAGCCAGTTCCTTCTGCAGGCACTATCAGTCCTTCTAGGCCATAAAAGCAAAGAAGAGAAATGGCGAAGTATGTGCAAACAAGTATCACCAGAAGCTGGGGGGGCCTGAGCGCATTCACCCCTACCAAGAGCATTCCATGAGTGACTGATGGGCTGGTCTCTGCACCAAGGTGGTGAAAACAGAATTTAACCAAATGCCCGCCAAGTCCCAAAAAAACTATCTTATCCCTTCAAAGAGTGAAGAGGGGAAAAAAAGGAGTAGTTTCCTGATGGCAAAAGGATGGCAGCAGGCACTAGACCTATTTCTTGAAGGTCTGAGTCATCAAAGTTTGTCCTGGACTTTGAAATTCTTGCCAGCGTCAGGCCTGTATCAGGCCTGTACTTTCCCCTAAGGCCACGTGTGGTGTTTCTTACTGTGCATCTGAACAGGGCAGATAGAGCCCAGGACAGCAGAGAAGCCAGGTCTCCACAGCACAAACTACAACTCAGGTATGTCCCCCCCACCACTTTTTTTGGTACTAGGAATTGAACCCAGGGGCATTCTACCTCCAACTTACACCCCCAGTCCTATTTTTTATTCTTTATTTTGAAATAGGGTCTCACTAAATTGCAAAGGGCCTCAGTAAGTTGCTGAGGCTGGACACAAACCTACAATTCTCCTGTCTCAGCCTTTTTCGAGGTACTGATATTACAAGCATGCACCGCCACACCTGGCTCCTGCCCTCATCCCCTTTTTTGACAGTCTTGTAAGAATCTTTTTTTTTTTTTTTTTTTTAATAAAATGACTGTTGGGGGTGGATAAGGCTTGAGCTAAATGGGTTTAAAGAAGTTAGAGCTAGGCTTGGTTGGCTGGGCTGTCTCCTCCTCCTTGGCTCCTTTCAAACATCTGAGAGCATACTGTGTGCCTTGCCGGGCACCGTGTTTCCAGAAGAGGCTGGCGCTGTAGACAACCCCAGCACGCATCCCTGCCCTCTGCCTCTCAGAACTCACACGACTTCTGCTGAGGCCACACCAGCCCAAGTCCCTTTGGGACACCAGGGGCAGCTGTCTGTCTTGGAAAATCTGTTTTCATCCATTACCTGTTTTAAACACAGGAGTTGTGAAAGGCCAACCCCCTAGTCCCAACTTAACTGTAATAGTCTTTAAGAGCCTCCCTTGCGCACAGGGAGGCTTCTGGGTACCATGGCCCTACTATGTGCTCAGACACATAAAACCCACAGGCCCCGCTTAGGCTCACTTGTTTCCAGCAGCAGCAGCAGCAGCAGCAGCAGCAGCAGCATTTCCCTTATGTAAGCACGTGACCCTGCAGCTGGGAATTATTGATAGCGTGCTCTCCTCACCCTATACTCTGGGCTCCTCTGGCATCATTAGAGAGAGAGAGAGAGAGAATAAATGCATACCAAAAGCACATATGGTACAAGTTACCACTCTCCCTCTGTGCTCCACCATGGCCCAGGACTAACACTATCCTCTGGAAGTCAGGCCTATTTGGCCAGTCCAACAAAGTCCACCGCATGCTGGGCACCCTCCACACATCAACAACGGAAGAGGAATACTCTGGTTCAATCCGTAGAGAGAACAATCCTATAATGTAAATACTATCCCCAAACTTCAAGAAACAAACTCAGAAAACTGAAGTAGATTGTCCAAAGCCAAGTAGCCAGCAGTGATACTGGGGATTGAACCTAGGGGTGTTGTACCTCCGACTCCCCAGCCCTTTTTATTTTTTGGTTTGAAACCTAGGGTCTTGCTAGGTTGCTGAGAGTCTAAGTTGCTGAGGCTGGTCTCAAAACCTGTGAACCTCCTGTCTCAGCCTCCCAAGAGTTGAGAGTGGAGAAGGGATTACAGGTATGCACCACCTGGCCTGGCTTTACAAGTCCACTAAGTGGCTGCAGCACAGCTCTTGGAGGCTGAGGCGTGAGCGGCTGATTCCAGTAGCCATTTGAGCCAATCTCTTCTTGAATGAAGTCATCTTTAGTCCCAAGTTAAGGAAAGTACAAGTGAAATTTTATTCTCTGTTAAAGAACCTAACCTAGATTTTTGTTGTTTTTTGTTTGTTTGTTTGTTTGTTTTGCAGTACTGAGGATTGACCCCAGGGGCATTCTACCTCCAAGCTACAACCCCAGCCCTATTTTTTTTTAATTTATTTTGAAACAGGGTCTCACTAAATTGCTGAGAGCCTCACTAAGTAGCTGAGGCTGGCCATGAACCCCGATCCTCCAGTCTCAGCCTCCCAAGTACTGGGATTACAAGCGTGCACCACCATGCCCGGCTCTTAACCTAGATTTGTTTCTAAGCTAGCTTGGGGAGCCCAGTGGAAACCTGTTCTTAGGATCTCCTCACCCTTTTATTTCTCTTTTTGGTGAACAAGAGCTATTTGCCCAAGCAGCCCCCAGTCACCTCCGCAGAAATATCAGCACCTGTGATCCCAGTTACAGGAGGTTGAGGCAGAAGGCTCACAAGTTCAAGACCAGCCTCAGCAATTTATCCAGATCCTGTCTCAAAATTAAAAAAAAATATAAAGGGCTGGGGGGATAGCTCAGTGGTAGAGAGCCTCCATTCCCAGAGCCCCACTACCACCACCATACACAGAAATACCATCAAGTTAACCTATCAGCCACCTGGTTCTATAGGAAAAAGAGCCACCCTAGGTAACAATCTTGTTGACTGACATCCACCCAGCTTTGTGATCGGTTCTGAACCTCAGCTACTTTGGTTCTGTGCCATAAAGACTTGCTTCTAGAAAAAAAGCAACTGTTTCCTAAGATGCTGGGGTGGACATTATTTCATTATTGCTGAGCCTGTGATATTTTTAAACTAGTTTCTCAGGAAACATCCAAGCTTGATGTGAAAGCCCCAGAAAACAACTGTATGGAACAGGAGTTATTATAACAGATGACAGAAGAAATGTGCTTATTTCCATTTCTAAGCATTGAGAAATAAAATTATTTTGAAAATGGTCTCATTATCCTAAGTACCTTTTCTTTGTGAAACAAGAGACTTCTGAACCATTTTTGTCTGTATAAACTTCCCTTTAAGGACCCCTTTGTACCAGCCTAGTTCTTTGTGAAAGTTACCTACCCTCTCAGATTCCAGGCTTTCATGTTAACTGAAGAGAGTTGTGCACTACCAGGTACATAGTAGGAGCTCAATAAATGCCTGCTATAAGAATGAATGGTGCTCACCTCATGCAAAATGGACTGAGGAACTGGGTGCTCCAAACTTGAATAGCCAACAAAGTTATGGTTTAAGATCCTGGGCCAGATGATTTCTATAGTATCTCTTGCCTCTAATATTCTAGAAATATCCACCCTCCACTGTTAACTCATTTTCTCCTCTTCAGACTAGGCATAGAATAAAAACCAACTGGCCTCCACTCCAAATGAGTATTTGACCTCATTTACATTTTGCAACAAAGTTCTCTCTTTCTTTTTAATCCTCTACTAATCACTCATTTTCAGAGGCTAGGCAGCAGCACCAAAGGACAAAAGTCTAGAAACCGCAGGAGGCTCAGGTCTTAGGGTCACGGTGATCAAAACTAGAGATGGGAGAGCAGGAAGTGAACTCCTAACTGGAGGGCAGCAGAAAGGCTGGGGTGTTCGAGGCGCCTTCTTGCTGTTTGTTGACTTCTTACTGTGTGTATTTGGTATTAAATGCAGGATGTGGGCAGCAGGAAATGGGTGAGGTGACAAAACGTAAGCCAGCACCATTCTGGGCCTCCCCTTCACTTCTGTGTCAGAGCCAGAGATCCCGGAGAATGACAAGTTGGGGTAAACTGTCCACAGGGCTGATCTTATGCATGTCTTCATGGCCAAAGGCGGGCCCCCAGTACTGGGGTTCCTCCCTTTCCTTCCATGAGAAAACAGGACCTTACTTGTCATTCCTATTTCCCCTCAGCCTCCTGGAAGTGACCCTGTGTTCAATCCCTTCAATCTCCAATAAAATCTCCTGTAAAGAAGCATGTTACTTCCAAGGCAGGCTATCCCCAGCAGAAGTGGATTATTTGGACCAATTATCTCTGAGACCTCTACTGTGCCTGGCACTACAACCAACTCAACTTTAAGGATTAACTATTTGAAGTTCCCCAAGCGATAAACCATATCGGAATCCACTCCAGCCCCCACTTGGCATTTCCTAATGAGTACTGTTTGGACGCAACCACTTCTCTCTCCACACCCTTTCCTCCAATTTCAACAGAATGAAAACTGCAAAAAACATGCATCATAAAAGGCTCTCTGCCTGGCCCATGCAGTGTCCACCCCCCTGGCTTCTGCCATTCTGTTTAGGATCCCAGAACAGCTTGTCTTCATGACTGTTCAATACCCAGATGAAGACTATGTCTAGCAATGGAATCAGAAATGGAGAATTATGGGGAAAAAAAGATGAGAAGATTCTAATATCACCCAACCCTCTTCTCACTAAATTCAAACTCATCAGAACAAAAGGTATGATAGAGTAAAAATCTCCCTTAAAGAAAACCTTTAAAAGGCCCATTTGTGTAGCATCATTGCACTTTTTGGTAAAATCTTCTTTTATTCAATGATTTATTCATGATTATTAAATCATCAGGCAATCTTGATGAATATAATGGCTTTTAAAGTCTACATTTGTCAATGGAAAGAGCTTAACACAAAGCATATCAATATCTAAGGTGTTCATATCTTACCTCCCTAAACTTTACTTACTTAAAGGTAAAAATTCAAAAGGTGGGTGGTGGGGAAGGTGACTAACCTCTGTGAAGGGAAATATGCATTCAAAAAAATCTACCAAAAAAAGATAATTGTTACTAGCTAGAAAATTAACAATCAATTTCTGACTTAACGCCCCATGACAGATCTAATTAGAAGGTGGCAATAAATGTTTCCAGGGGTTTAATAAAATGTGATAATGATTTCTTTCCTTAAAGAGAGAGAGAGTCATATGTTTACACTGCAAAATATGTTTTCTTAGTTAAAACAGTGTGGAAACACTTGTGTAACACAGGATTCTAACCAGGATAAAAATATCTGCTAAGATAAGCAGCACTGAAAGCAATTTATCAGTTCTTAACTTTCATATGCCAATGCACAAAGGCTTCTTAAAGGGTACGCTGTTTTGGTTATTTCCTTCAGCCACACAGTTTTGTTATCCTGACACCTCAGTGAAATGTTCTTCTCAGAATGTCATTCCCCTATCTGCATCTCTTAGTGGGTTCTTACCAAGGAAATGGGGGCAATTTTATGGGTATTCTACTTTCATAGCAAGAATAAACTGAGATGTAGGAGAACTCAGAAACTGTTAGACCTAGAGGGGAACTCAGCAACCAGGCAATCATTTTGTAGATGAAGAAACCATTTTGTAGGTTGACTCAAATACAATACTGTTGATAGCAAAGCTATTAATCTGTTAATGTAGAAATATGCTCCCTGCACTGACAGTACTGGTGCCTCCCTACCTAATAAAAAATAATTTATGGAGGGATGGAATGATCAGTTTAAAGCAACCCAGAGATTTTGCTGTTTCAACACTGGGTACTCAATTACTGTTCTTAGTGCAGGGTGTTAGAAAATCGGTCAGTTTAGAAGAAACATGGTGTCGCTAAATTAATGAACATCTTTTAGGCACCCAAGCATGGTTGGTCAGATTGGTCTTAAATGTGTCTGTCAGCAGCCCTATGTCCAACGGGCCTGGGAACTCGTCAGGTGTTTTAGCAGCAAGTGCTGAGGGTTGGAGTGTCACACGTGCACTCCGATACCTAGGCACACAAACGCACACGTGCACACAACTTTCTTCTCCAAAGGAAATCTCCATTGAATAATCTCAAAGCAAAACTCTGGTCCCTGCGGTTTTACAACGCAAGATTGGGTTACAATCTGAGCCAGCATCTCAGTCTGCAATCTGGGGCATGCTGATAACCCCGGCAATCCTTTCTCCAGCTTGTGCGGTTGGTTACCATGAGGACCTAACACATAGCGGGAACCCTTCCTGCTACAATACTAGAACTTGGTAAAACTCTGGGGAGTTTCCGAGGCTGTGTGCGCTCCCGCACACACTCATACGCACACCCACTTACACACACTTGCTCCTACGCACCCACTCTCACTCGAAACTCCCGGTAAAGTAGAAGCGCGCCCCCAGGAGCACTTTTAAAGTTCCTAAACGCCGCCTGCTTTTATTCATTTATTTTAACCCCAGAGGCAGGGGCAGCTCGAGGACGTGTGTGCACGGGAAGGGCTCGCCCTGGAGAAACTTACTCGGAGGAGGGGGCGCGGCGGCGCCGGACGCTGAGACAAGAGCTAGGCGGTCTGGCTGGGCGACTCCCCTAGGCGCTGGACGGCTCGCGCTCCGCGGGGACCTAAAGAGCTACCGCGGGCCAGAGCAGGCGGGAGAAGAGGCGCCGGGGTCCGGGGGCGGAACCGGGAGAGGAGACGAGAGGCGTGGCTGGCCGAACGGGGGAGGGGCCTAGGCCCGAGGGCGGAGCCGGGAGAGGAGACCAGGGGCGTGACGGGCCGGAGGGGAGGAGCCGGAGGCTAGAGGAGGAGCCGGGAGAGACCAGGGGCGTGGCGGGCCAGGAGGGGGAGGAGCCAGAGGCTGGGGCAGAGCCGGGAGAGGAGACCGGGGGCGTGACGGGCCAGGAGGGGGAGGAGCCAGAGGCCAGGGAAGGAGCTTGGAGAGACCAGGGGCGTAGCGGGCCGGGAGTGGGAGGAGCCGGAGGCTAGGGGAGGCGCGTGGAGAGGAGACAGGGGCGTGGGAGGGCCGGGAAGGG
>PVLC010026191.1:0-22966 GCA_004027655.1 Graphiurus murinus | reverse complement strand
CAGAATACTTAGATAGAATTAAGAGTCAAACATAAAAATGACCAAAATACCATTAAAAACATTTATCATAGTCAGAATTAAGAAAAACATGACTTGAATGAGAAAAGTAAATCAATTAGCCAACATCAAAATGGATCGGATTTCAAGTTGTCTGATAAGAACTTTAAAGTAGATACAACAGAAAGACTTCAACAATTACGGTTCATCTTGAAAAATTGAAAATATTAATAAATAAACAATATTTATTTTAAAAACAAACAAATGAAAATACAAAATATAATAATATCAAAAACTCATTAGATGGGCTCAGTGGTAGAATGAAAGAGGACTGAATCAGTGAAGTTGGACAGTCACATAATTCAATCAATTTTATCAACAGAGAGAAGATAAACTAAAACAAATAAACCATAGAGACTAAAAATTATGGGACAAAAACATAGGAATGCACACTGATATCATCGGAGTCACAGCAAAAGAGGAGAAAGAATATGGGACTAAAAAAATATACAGATGATTTCCAACTTGCAATAGCCCGATATATATATATATATATATATATATATATATATATATATATATGTATATATATATATTTTTTTTAACCTTATGATGGTGTGAAAGCAACATGTATTTAGTAGAAACCTTCTTTTAACTTTTGATTTGATCTTTTTCTAGGCTAGAGATATACTGGGCAGCAGAAGCAAATCACAGATCACAGTCATGCAATCACAAGGGTTAGAAGCCAATACTCTGTAGCATACTGTGTTGCTGGACTAGGATATAGGTGAGTACATTAAATGCGCTTGGAACTTGTATTACTTGCAAATTTTATAGGATGTTTGTCAGGATAAAAACCTATTGTAAGTCAGTGAACATCTATATAAAAGTATGTCCTAAATCTAGTGAAAAAATATTAACCTATATATTCATAACCTGAGTAGACCCAAATAAGATAAACCAAAGGAACTCACACAAAGTCACATCATGGTCATATTTCTGAAAATTAATGACACAGTCAAAAAGAGCCAGAGAGACATGATATATTACTTATAGAGTAACAATTTGAATGATAGTGGATTTCATCTAAAACTATGGGGGCCAGAGAAAGAGGCATAGCATTTTCTAAGTGCTGGGGAAAAAAAGAATTTTCAACCATTAAATTTATATCTAGTGAAAATATTCTTCAGAAGTGAAGGAGAAATAAACATATTCCTAGGTGAGGTGGAATCAAGATAACATATCTCCACCAGATCTAACCTTAAGGTGGCTACCAAAACCTTTCAGAGCAGAAAGAATAACAGAAGAAGCCTTAGAATTTTAGAAGGGAGTGAAAAAATGGCTTAATATAATTGTAAATATATTAGACTAATCTTCAACTAATAAATGTCTTAAATCACATTTGGTGATTGAAAGAAAAATGAGCATCATTTGATATATGAAAACTATATCAAAATAATATTGTAAGTGGGTAAGGTAAACTATTCTAAATGTAAGTAAAAGCTTCCATATTTACTTGGAGTGGTACAATTTCAAGACTAATAGGCTGTGATAAGGAGCATGTATAATACACAGAGCAACCACTAAGAAGTAAACAACGTACTCAAAAACATTACAAATCTATTCAAGTGGAACTCTAAAACATATTCAAGGAACTCACAAAAAAGCAAAAAAGACAAATTCAGTGGGATCCTATTTCATAAAAAATAAAAATAATATAGGGCTGGGGGGTGAAGCTCAGAAGTAGAATGCCCCTGAGTTCAATACCCAATATCACACATACACAAGTGCATACACACACACACACACAATACGGCAAGAGAGATTATATTAATATCATACAAAGTGGACCACAGAGCAAAGAAAACTACTAGAGATAAAGAACCATCTTATATAATAATGAAAAGAACAAGTCATCAGGTAAATAATATAACCATTTTGAATATATATGCATCCAATACCCAGAACTTCAATATCCATGAAGAAAAACCTGCAAAGCTAAAATAACTAAATAAATTTGTCATTATAGTTCTGTGTTTCCTTTGTGCAGTTGATGGAACTACCAGAGAAAATATAAGCAGTGATACAGAACTGAACATTCTATCAACAAACAGAATCCCATGGAGTGTGAGAGCAACATGTGGTAATGATAAACTCTGCATCTTGACTGTGGTGACAGTGATACAGGGAGAAGCTAGAGTAGTAACATTTCATCACTTGTCCAAATACCTTTCACAGACACATGTTCCTTCTCAACATCTCTGCTAGTGAAGACATCCATTGTTAATTAAAATTTCTAAAGAAAATCTGTAACAAGGATTTATATCTAATAGAATGTCCCCTGCAGAGCTCATGTAATAATGTTCACAGTTAAGATAACTAAGGCATGCTGCTTGTAATCTCATCAGTAGATAAACCTATTGTAATGGATTTGCTGGGTGGTAACCTAGGCAGGAGTGTGGCTGGCTGAGGTGGATGCCTTGATGTTTTGGGGACTATGCTGTGTCTTTGAATCCCTTTGCTTGCTTGCTCCCTTTTGCTTCTGGCTTCCAGGATGTGAGAGAAGAGCCTTATTCTCTTCCTTTCTCTGCTTCCTCTTGCAATGCCCTGAGCTCGGCAAACCTGGTCTGACACAGCCTGAACTCTGGAATCTCCAGATGTGAGCAAATAAATCTTGGGTTCTCTATGTTGTGTGGACAGTTGTTCTGGATTATGGCAGTGAGAGTATTGGCCAAGAGAATCCTAATAATTCAAAATTCTGTACATGAAAGATTTCTTTACAGATACAGTGGAAATCATCAGAACCAGCTGAGCTTTTGTCTTTAGAGTTTAAAGCAAAGTAAAATTTTGGGACCTCCAAGCTACACCCCCAGCCCCATTTTTTTTTATTCTTTATTTTGAAACAAGGTCTCCCTAAGTTGTGGAGGGTTTCACTAGGTAGCTGAGGCTGGCCGGGAACCTGGATCCTCCGGTCTCAGCCTCCTAAATGCTAGGATTGCAAGCATGCACCACCACGTTTAATCAGTGCAGGTTCATATCTAGCTTTAACCACAAGCTAAACAAAAATTATATCCCATCCCTTAATTTAAAAATCAATAAGAAAATACCATGGCTTCCCATAGCCTTCATATTTCTCTAGTCATCTTGCATATACAAAATGTAGGTTACTTAAGTTTCTGCTTATAATTTCTATTCTGTATGTTTTTTATTCCTACACAAAGATTTGATGACTATACATATTCATCCTTCTTATTTTATACTCTTAATTTTATAAAGTAAATCACTTAGTGGGCAATTTCAAGAAAGAACTTGAGCCTGAAGCAATCCACAGGAATAAATGCAGAACTAAAATCTCTGTAAATTGATTCACATAATAATCCAGAAGTCTACATAGCAAAGCCAATGCTATTATATGAACTATCCAGAAATGTAGATTTGCTATTGCAAAGTTTTCCTTTCTCTACAATGTGTATTCATTTGAAAAGTCAAGCTAAACAGAATTCATAATTTCATCAATTATCAAGCCATTTAGGATGCATAATTAATTGGCTTGTACTGTGCCATATTTAGGCGGGATATTTGTGCACAGTATGAGATAATCATAAATTATTTTGTTAACAAATTCTCTTGAGAGACATTTTAAAGAGTCTTCCCTTGAGTAGCTTCCCTTGGTGTGACTGCTGTTGGGCATTTTTCTGTTGTTTAAATCAGGAATAAGCTGTTTATCATCTAATAATTCTAATTCTAATCTGTAAAATACTAAGCAAGCAATATTGGGACTCTGAATTTTCAAATGTTTGAATCAATTTGGAAAAGAAAACAAAATGGCATTTGGAGAATTAATGTCTACATTTATATTTAAATTTATCTGTGAGTTACAGATCTGCATTTCTTGACATAAAATTTATAAAAGCCCTGCAATTTTTATAATTTTCGAAAGCATTTTTTTTTAAAGCACAGGTCTAAGCAGAGATCATGATCATCAATATGAGAAGAAAAAGAGAAGTTTTTTTTTTCCTAAAAAAGAGAAGTCTAAAACACATCAAATGATATTTAATTGGGACTGGAAGTATTCCAAGTTTGACTTTCACACACAAAAAGCTTTGATTACAATAGTTCATGTTGGGCTCCTGTTGAGCCTGCCAAAAATCCAAGCTAGATCAGAGACTTTTTTGAAATAAACACAAGCTTAATCTGATGTAGATATTTCAAAACTCCCACTGCTTTAGTTATAACATCATCTGTTACTGAATGATTTATAAATCTCCCTCTATAGACAAATTTCTACAAGATGGAGGGTGAGATTTTTTAACCTAAGGACATAAGGACATGTCTAACTCATATATTAAAGCCATAGAACAATGCTCCTTGGAAACAAAGATGTTTCGTGCCCATGCTTTTTTCAGACTGTGATTGTATCTGAAAATTTATAGTACTTAAAATATTTCTCTCTTGTTCTCTAGTGATCAGTTAAAAAGTAGTCATTGCACCTGGGTGTGGTGGCGCACACTTGTAATTCCACTACTAGGGAGGCTGAGATAGAAGGATCAAAGGTTCAAGGCCAGCCTCAGCAACCTGGTAGACTCTATTTCAAAGTAAAAATATAAAATAAAATAAAAAGAGCTGGTGTAGCTCAGAGGTAGAATGCCCTTGGGTTCAATCCTCAGTACCAAATAAATAAATGAACAAATATATATCTGTGTGTGTGTGTGTGTGTGTGTGTGTGTGTGTGTGTGTGTGTGTACGCACTACTGGGGATTGAACCAGGGACATTCTGTCTCTGAGCTACACACCTAGCCTTTTTAAATTTTTTATTTGAAACAGGGTCTTCCTAGGTTGCTGAGAATCTTGCTATATTGCTGTGGCTGACCTTGAACCTGCTATTCTCCTGTCTCTACCTCCCAAGTACTGGGATTATAGGCATGCACCACCACACCAGGTTGAATACATACATACATACATACATAGTCATTATTTTTATTACTTGCTGCCATGAGAGGACTTAGCAGTGAGAGTTTAAGTACCTAACATGCTGCCAGGCATTCAACTGTATGCTTTCACATAGCAATGAAGTTCTAAGCTTTTGAATCAGGCTGGCAGTCTTGAGTCTCAGCTTCCTCATTCACTTCTTGTGGGTCTTGGGCAAGTTACTTAATTTCTATGTGCCTTATCTCTCTCTCTATTAAGATGGAAATAATATTGTTGCCTGCCTCTAAGGACTACTGTAAAGAAGAAATGAATTAATATATGTAAATCTTTGACCTGTGCCTGGCCTGGAAGCATTTATTGTTAATTATCACTGTCATTTTTGCAATTATTTTTCAGCCATTGTAAAGGATGAGCTTCAAGTTCAGTAAACTTACCCAGTGTTACATGATATTTGAATACTGGCTCATTTGTCATCATGAGTTTATGTTTAATCACAACTCTGCATTACTTCACATGAGAACAACTACCAATTTTTAAATTAAAGAGTTTTCACTTCAGTATTCTCTGGTATTTATCTCTTAATTAGGTTTTTAATTTGAAAGGTCCAGAAAAACTGTTTTACCTATGAACATTAGTAGAAGAGAGAACCTACGTGGCAGTCTATATACATGTTCAGGGAATCAATGAAAACTATCATGAGCTTGTAAGTACTCTGCATTTTTAGGAGCAGGTATACATTTGGTCTTTTGGAAATGGTTAAATGGGTAGTTAAGGCATTGGCAACTAAAATGAAGATTTCTTATAACTATTCAGTATTTAACCCATGATTTTTAGGTTCACAAATAAAAACCTGCTGCTTTTCATTTGTAGAGAGATTCTCTTTTTCCTGCTATTGGGGATGGAATGCAGGAGCATTCTACCTCCGAGCTACACTCTCAGCCCTATTTTTTATTCTTTATTTTGAAACAGGGTCTCACTAAGTTATGGAGGGCCTCACTAAGTAGTTGAGGCTGGCTGAGAACCCAAGATCCTCCTGTCTCCACCTCCCACGTACTGGGATTACAAGCATGCACCACCATTCCTGGCTATAGAGAGATCTTATTAAAAAAGTAACACGGGTCTGGGACAGAAATTTCAGTTCAAATTCTCATTCTAACTGTGTGGCCTTAGATACATGTTTAACTGAGGTTTCCTTCTTACCTACTGGGTAGATTGCTATCAAACTTAAATAATGCTTATAAAGTACTTATCACAGAACCAGAAATGTTTGCAAGCACTCAATGTATACCAGGTACTACTGTCAGTGGTGGTGATGGTATTGATACTTATTACAGCATACGAAATAGTTTTCAATCAGATTGTCCCTCTGTCTAAGCCCATTGCAAAGAGAACCATAAAAAAATAGAAAAGGTGTTGCATACTTCAAAAAAGCTGGGAGGATTTTAAACATTCTAACCTCAAATATATGTGAATTATTTGAGGAGATAGATATGCTTATTCTGACTTGAAAAATTACATAATGCATACATGCACTGAAAAATCTCATGTACCCCATAAACAGGTATGTACCAATTTAAAGAATTCGAAGATAAAAGATTGAAGAATAAGAACCTCTGTGGCTATTGAGAGGGATAGTTGATACATTCTTTAATTCCAGAACATGGGTAGATTAATAGAGATTTTCCACCACCTTACTGAAAAAACCTGAAATGGCTAATTTTTTTTTTTTTTTTTTTGGTCATAAAGCAAAGCTATTTTCACCACTTTATAGTTCAGCCCAGAGAACTTGTGCAGCTAATCCAATTGTGATTTCTGAGCCAGCCAGTAGCAACTGCTTGAGGGAGAAGGAGGAACATCTGCAGTTTTGCTACCCTCTAGGAATTTTGTGTTATCTGTGCAGTTAGAGAAAGCCCTATAGAAACAGGCAGGGTAAATGTCCCAAGACAAAATATGAAAAGTCCTTAAGAAAGAAATGCAGAACAATTAAGTTACTTGCAATATTGGTGGCAATTCTTCTGTGTGATAATTGACTCAAATCTAATTATTACTATTAAGCAATTATATTGCATTTTATTTTTGCAAAGTGCTTTCCAATAATTTTTATTAGATAGTCATCACAATAGCCCCATGAAGGAGGTCAGAATATCTCCAAGGAAGAAAAGATGAAGCTATTTTGTTTCCTGAAACATCTTACAATAAAACGCTCTAATTTTCCTAATGCTAAGTATAAAAAGTTTTATGTTGTGATTTGTTGGGTCTTCTAGCGCATGGCCTGGTTTAATAATGTGCAATTTGGAATCACCCTGAATATTCACTGCCTGGGAAAGTCCTGCATCCTTGCGGACAATAAAAGTGATCATAAAAATTTTAAATGGGAGGAGCAGATAATTAGCAGAACAGAAACTCAGGAATGGAATAGTTAACAGAAACTTGGAGATTGTTCACTTAAAAGCAATAATAACAAGGATATTCATATTGCTCTATAATTCTCTGAACAATGTTAATCAATACATTTAACAAATCATTTATTGTTTAATTATCACAATTACTATAATAAGTAAGAATTTTTTTAAAAAAAACCTGTGTTTTAGATACAGAAAGGGAGTTCAAAAGAGGTGAATAACTAGTTCGAAGTAACACAACTAGTAGTTAGAAAATTTGATAGTTTAACATAAATCTTTCGAGTATAGACCACAAGAGCTCTCTGTTCATCCTACTGGTTTATTCTAAGTGGTAAAACCAATCTAACTACTATTTTTGACAGGTTGTAAAGAAGAATAGAATTATTCTTTTGTACAATTAGCAGTATAAACCAGCTTACTTCGTGGTTGTATTTCCTCTCAAAGCATGTACCAATTCAGTTTGTAGGACTGTATATTCATGCTGTCCTGGAAAGCTCCAAAAAGAAGAAGAAGAGATGGCCTTTTCAGATTTCTGACATTGCTCCCTGGAAAAGTGGCTGTGTTTGCATTATCAGTGCTACTGTATATTTACAGGGAAAGTCCTAGGAATAATATAGAAATCCTGGGCCAAGAAGACTATTGTCTTCTGATGCCATTTAATGGTATTCTAAGGAAGTCCACATTACAGTAAATTTGAAGGCAAGCACCTGTTACCCTCTGAAAAGAGTCAGTCTGCTGCTCTCCAAAACATCAGAGAAAATGGAGTTGCAAGCAGGTACAGCATCTCCTGCAGAAAAGCCTTAGTAGCTTACAGTTAAAGTGGAGGCTTCACTGTGATTAAATACATGACTGGCTGCATCTAGTAGGGATTCTTGGACTTCTTAAATTGCTGTGGCTTGCCTATGAAGCACTACAGACCTGCAGTGTATACACAGGGGAGAATTACTCAGACAGTGCTATGGGCAGATGGACTCCAGACAGCAGAGAGCAGGTGTGGAGCAAGCAGAAAAAATAGGAAATTCTGGGAATCCCCACAGGGAGAAAGACATTGTGTGACCTAACAGGCAAGAGCCAATCCAGATCCAGAAGGGCAAAGCAATGGAGGAAGCAATGGAGCTAGCTCAGGGTCAAATGCGGGGCGACTGCCCTTCCTGTTTGTATTACCTGCAAGACCACCTCCCCCCATGCTTTTCATTTTCTTCTGCTCCTGTCTTTCAACCCAAGTGCACCTGCTGTTGTCAAGCTGCAAGTGCAGGACCCTATGAAAGCATCCAGTTGAGGAAAGATTTCTGAATTAAAACAACAGAATCCTATTTTGAATGCAGAGTCTCCAAATGTGAATTTCTTTGATTTCATTAACTTGACTGAGACTATGCACCATGACAAAGCTGCTTAGTGTTGACTTAACCTGTAGCCCAAACATAGACTTTAGGAAGCCGTAGTGCTAGCAAATGTTGCCAAAGATTTTTCAGAATTAACATTTTTTTTCTTGAGAAATTGGGATTTGAACCCAAAGGAATAGCCCTTCTATTTATTTATTAATTTAATTAATTAATTAATTAATTAATTTTGAAACAGGGTCTTGGTAAATTGCTGAGGGTCTTGCTAAGTTGCTGAGGCTGTCTTTGAATCTGGGATCCTCCTGTCTCAGCCTATCAAATACTGAGATTACAGGCATGTGCCACCACACTTGGCTCAGAATTATTTTTTTAAATAGGATGTTAAAACAACAAAATAGTAGACATTCTTGAATTCCGAAAGCTTGAATTCTTTCATATTATAAGAAGCATTTATTTTATGTAGAGATGTTTATTTTTTATAAATTACTTTTATAAACAACATAGAAAAGAGTACTAAGTGGAAATAAGTTCAGAACACTAAATTATGTAGAAACATTTTTGTCTATCTTCCTTGAAAAGCATCTGACTATTCATATTATATTTATTTTCTGACTTCACATAAGGCTGTGGAGCCAGTTAATAAATGGGAAAATAAGGGTTTATTGGCTTATCTTCCTAGAAGGAAAGTAAAGAAAACTACACATAACAGAAATTACTTTAGGAAACTTTAGTTAGAAATTATATTTCCTATTGATTTCTTAATGGCTACTAAAAGTGTTTTACAATAATCTTCTTGAAAGAAAAAAAAATGTTTTTCTATCTTACAATGTGCTAATACTAATGATGATTAAAGAGAAATAATCATATAAAATAATTACCATGACTATGTAAAGTAGATTTGCCCAAGGGCAGATTCACATTCCAAGTGGCCCTCTTTTCCCTAAAGACTGTCAGATTTTCCAATTTCTCTATTAAGAGCTTTGTCCATCCTTGTGGCAGAGATCTGGTCTAGTCGGGAGAAGCTGGAGGGCAGCAGGAGTGGGGGCAGGGTATCATCAGGTTCTTTATTTTCTTGGTGGGCAAAAGCACCTTCCCCTGGTGAATTTTCTTTGTGGGGATTGGTGATTAGGCCCTTTACTCCCTGGAGTCTGGGGCAGCTGTCATGAGCACAGCCCACCACAGGCCTCAGAGCAGCATTCTGATTTTGCAGACCAAGGAAAGGACCTCAGTCTCACAGGAGTGGGGCATGGGGGAGTGGGGGATGGGTAATATGCAGATTTTTCCCTATAGACTTTATAATTTGGCAAGACTAATCTCAACTTTGTTTGCCTCCTGTCTGACATCCAAAATGAGAAAGAAATCAACTGAATTAAGAAAAATTCATCTACCAGAATCTAGAATATGCAGTCAGTTAAGTAATCACTTTAGTCCAATGAGTTATTTGATATCTTTAGATAGCACATATCTATGTATATGAAGATGAAGATAGATACATAATTTTTGTCTATATATGAATATATACATATGCACACACACAGAGTCATCTCCTTTATAACATATACATACCTTGTAAATATATACCTTATATATATATATACCTTGTAAATACATAAAATATATATAAAATGCCAGAAGATATTTTTATGCTCAAGTGCTTGTATTTGGGAGAAAAGTTCTCTTATCCTATTATAATAATCAGAATTTTTTTATATTATCAGACCATGTAAAAGATTGTCATGTAACTTAGCACTCAGACCACTAATACGGAATATTCTAAAGCTAGCCTTTTAGATCCTTCAAAACTACATTTTAGCCATGCGTGGTGGCACATGCTTGGGAGGCTGAGATAGGAGGATCTCAGATTCACAGCCAACCTGAGCTACTTTATTGAGGTCCTCTCCAACTTAGTGAGATCCTGTGCTCCTGGGTTCAATCCCCAGTATCCCCCTACACACACACACAAAACTTATATTTTGTTTTAGTTTCTTTGTATTCCCAACCCAATTACACCCATAAATATACATTTTAAATGTTTAGCTTGGTTTTGTTAAAAAATATGCCTACCTATATCATAGCAAATACTGCCAGGTTGAATGAACCAAGGTGTTTATTGCCAATCTTACAGGTGGACCATTCCCCTGAAAGTAGTAGAATCTCTGGGCTCATAAAAAGGCCTCAGAGGTTTTATAAGAATTCATGCAGCCCCCTTTTCTGCTTCTCCTTACTTCCCTTAGGCATATTTTTCATAAAAGTTCATAAATTGATTAGATTGTGTTTTCACAAATTGAGGGTTGCAGAATACATAGCAACTAAGGAGTCTTCCAACATCACATGTCCTTAAGTTTGTCTCTAGGGAAGATATAATTCAAACAGGAGGCTGGCCAAAGCAAATGCTTTCGGAGTTGTAGCGTCACTGTTTTGAGAAAAGTAACAAAAAGTGTGACAAAGGACTTACTTCCATCAATTTGCTCATCTGGAATACCTTTATAGTGAGTATGTTTGGGTGGAGAAATAAACATTTAATTGAATCACTCAGCAAAAAGCAAAAATCATGTGCAGAAATGCACTTATTATGCTATCCTGGTGACTTTAGTTGGGGGAATTAAGCCTCATGGAAAAATATATGTAGCAAGTTCTAAATTGCATTCTTATCTGAAACAGGGTCTTGGGATTATTTTAACTGTTAAGCTGTTAAAACAGAGAACAAAGAAAAGATGGAGGAGTTGACGGAAAGTTGTTACTGAGAGTGTTTGTATTGCTGCCTCTCTTTCTCCTCTTCCTTTTCAAATGGTGTTGAGTGAGAGGGGCTAAAAACTCTCCCGATTTTCATCATAGCATTCATCTGCACATTACCACGATGCCTAAAAATCTGGTCCACAGTTCAATATATTTTTCCTTAAAATTCTTTTTTTAATTAAAGGGACACTTTGTTGCCTTAATTATCACCATCCACTGATTCAGTAAGTAGAGTGCACTCTGTAAGTGAAATGTAGTGACTGCAGTAATATTTGTTTATAAGGCAGTTGGTTCCCTCACCCACCCAGCTTTAGGAGGCTATGGAAGTTTAAACCAATTCTTATATTTTACATTTGCATGTTGTATCTGCCCGGATACTTGCAGCTGTATCAAAGCTCCCATTGGGGTCCTTATCAAGAATGAACAGCACTCTCAAGTTTACAGCCCTGATAATGGTAGATGGAATAATCCTGGCTCTAGCTCAGCATTCATTCCCATCGTTCCCCTCTTGGGGCCTCTCCAGAGCTGCTTTAATCCTTTTAATATGATGTCAATATCTCCAGTTCCTTGAAATCCTTTATTATCCCCGCTGGACCACAAAGTTGATATCCTAGGGTTTGCCCAGAGGTGAGCCTGAAGACATTGTGAAGAAGGCTGTGTGTCCTTACAGCAATATACCTCCCATTCCATTGCCCTTCCCATCCACTGATGATCACAGGGTTCCACAGAGGAGGCCACTCCCTCCCTCACTAATGCACACAATACTACCCACCCCTGGGACCCGGTGTGTCTTCCTGCCCCAGGGCCCTCTCATGAGAATAGCCAGTGAATACACAGTCTTGTATACCAGTGCCTGTGCTGGGAGCATCACTTGATTGAATTATTTCATCTCCCCAACAACCTGAAGAAGCTGATGTTGCTAACTTCTTTTCACTAATGAGGCAACAAGGCTCATAGAAGCTAAGGTGGTATCCCATAACTGGTAAGGAATAATAAACTGACTTAAGCCAATGATTCCAGGTGATGAGTGGTCACCTCATGAAGCACCTTGCAGAAAAGAAAACTGATGTCACAGAAGGCTGGCAGCCTCGGACACCATGTTTCAGCATCGCAGTGGGTCTTTCCCTAGATGGGAGTTCACAAGGTCACACACTGACATTGTTACCTGAACTACCTTAAACATGTAAAAGACCTACCATAGGGGCTATATTTCTTCCTTTCTTCCTTTTCCTGGGCCTGAGAGTGAAGGAGTGAAATCACGAGTCTGTCTTAGAGCCTAGTTATCCTGCAAACTCATGGGACAGTGGAGTATCCCCACAGAGGAAAGAGGCTGAGCTCTGGACTCAGAGAAACTTGGGTCAGAATTCCAGCTCATTACTTCCTAGATATGCGTTTCTTAGACATTTATAAAATACCTCCTGTCCCTTCATCTGAAAAATGAAGATAATGATCTGTTGAGCAGAATCCATTTGGGTTCAGTGTTCTGTTTTTAAATCCTTCGTTTGGACTCTATAAACACTCAAGTTAACATTTCTTTTCTACATATTTTCTTTTTTCTTTCTTTCATTCGTGTGTGTGTGTGTGTGTGTGTGTGTGTGTGTGTGTGTTAGTGTGTGTTACTGAGGATTGAAGCCAGAGGCATTCTACCTCCAGTTCCATTTTTTCGTTCCAAAATAGTTTCATTAGGTGGCTGAGAGTCTGGCTAAGTTTCTGAGGCTGTCCTAGAACCTATGATCCTTCTGCCTCAGCCCCCCAAGTACTGAGATTACAGCCATATGCCATCACACCTGGCTGTCAAGTTAACAGTTCTTATATTTCAAGAATAAATTGTCTTATGGGCTCTCTGATTTTTGGCACTCCCTTGTACACAGAAAGAAATAATCCACTACAAACAAGTCCATTGCAAAACAAAACAACAACAAGAAAAAAAATCAATCAAACAAACAAAATCCACTTGTGTTAAAACATTTGGCTAGCACCTTTTCTTTGTCTAAGCAATTTCAACACTCATCTAATTTTCCTAAGGATGCTGATGTTAGGCAGGATACAAAATAGAGATGTTGAGCTGAATGTTTCAACACAGTTCACAAAAAGAATAATGGAAAACAATGTTTCTCTACTCAAATATATCTGAGTTAAACATAAGGCTCCTTGTGACAAACTGGAGGAAGAGGTATTGCCCATTCACATCTGAGCCTTATTTAAAATATTCACTCAGAGACAAGCAGAAGAAAACTATGTGCTGTTTATTTTTTATTCAGCTAAGAACCATGAACTCAGTAGTTATCTTCCATAGTTTTGTGATTTAGATGTCCCATTGTCCTTACATAATTTACCCCAGATTTCTAAATCACTTCCACCACATGTGAAAATCCTTAAGATTCTGGTAGAGCTTTAAATGAGATAATAAATACAAGGGCAGTTAGCATATTTACTAGCAATAACAATGCTTAATACATGTTAGTACTTTTTTTAATTCAAAAGGTTTATTGTACCAAATGCCATAGAAAAATGGACCAAGATAATACATGAACAAAATTTGAGAAAAAAAATGTCCACAAACATTGATATCTATTCAGCTGATCAAAAATGTAAAGTCCTATCAATTTCTTTTCATGAAGCTTCAATAATAATCATCCCAGACTTTTTCTCCTTTTTGTTTTTTCAGTACCCAGGAGCATTTCTTCCTCTGGGCTACATTCCCAGCCCTATTTTATTGTTTTATTCTGAAACAAGGTCTCACTAAGTTGCTGAGGGAGGGCCTTGCTAAGTTGCTGAGGCTGGCCTTGAACCTGCTGTTTCAGTCTTCCAAGTATTCAGATTACAGGCATGCACCAGCATGCCCAGCAATTTTCTCCTTTCCTTTTTAATGCTCACATACCTTTAAGCATATTGCAATCTCACTTCCCAAATATATGGTTCATCATTTTGACACTTAAAAAGTAACAGAGGGAGCTGTTTGATTTAGGCAAAAATTATATTAAAATACTCCCCCTCCCAAGCACAAAGAAACAAATGGTTCATTTTAACTAAGAAAAGCACATTAGTATTTTTATCTTTCTTTCCATCCTTCCAACTTGCTTCATAAATTTGGACAAATGTGAAGCATTCCAGAGCAAGGATCTCTGAGTGCACCCTAGTTCTCCCATAGCACAACCCCGTATTTATACTCTACCCGTCCATCCCGAGTTCTGTGGCTTTTGGGACCACAAGCTCCCAGCTTGCTCTGGTTCTGAGTAAAGTCCTGAACAGGTGAACTAGGAGGGCAGAGCCTACTCGGGGAAAGTGATTGAAATGCCATTCCAACCACAACTAATTAATTTATTATTCAAAAATCAGTAAAGATTCTTCTGTCACATCATTCTCCCAAATAAAAGGGAATATAATAAAGTAGAAACCTGTTTGATGCCGCAGGCAAGTTCAATGTGTTTGGGTCAGTTCATTTCAATACTTAATTTGTGGCACTTCGTTTAATGGAATCATTTAACACTCAAAAAGTGATTACAAAAACGAACAAATCTGATTTCCTGGGGTTGGTTTTGACATCTCAGAACAATGAAATCCCTACTTTTGGCTTAAGCTATGTTTTACATTTAGTAAGCCATTAAACTGATTTAATTTAAATAGGGGTTATGGATGAACTCTTACCTACCTCAGTCAGAACTTACTTATATTTTATCGAATTTAGTAATAGACAGAGGACAGCATCATCACTCACAATTAAGTAACATACCAGAATATTACCTTGCAGATTACCAGAGCTCAAAGTAAAGTGACCAGTCATTAGAATTGGGAAAAACAAAATGCCCAGACATGGTGGTACATGCCTGCAATTTCAGTATATGGAAGGCTGAGATAGAAGGATTACAGGTTCGAAGACAACCTCAGCCTTTGTGAGATCCTGTTTCAAAACAAAAAATAAAATGGGGCTGTGATGTAGCTTGGAGGTTGAATGTCTCTGGGTTCAATCAATTTGTTTAGAAAACAAATGAACAAACAAACAAACAAACCCGAGATCATCTTATCTAGTTTGTACTTTACATGTAGGGATGAAGGCCCAGAGATGCTAAGGGATTTGCATAAAGTAACACAGCTACCTATCAGCAAAGCTCATGATTCACTCCCTTCTAAACTAACACTTTTTTCTATTAAATTACATAATTCATGGCTGTGAAATATATTCACATATAGGCATAACATATATTACATGGGCATATATAGGTATTCATTTTTGAAGTGTGGTCATAGGGAATTTGTCAATAGTTGCCCTAAGTGTCCCATCATGTGGTACATGATGTTTGCCCAGATTATATTCTCCCCGCTCTAATGCATGGGGCCAGGAAGGTTGGCCTGAGAAAGAAAATGAATCTGTGAGTCTATAACCTCATGAACCCACAGGTTAGCATTTCTCTGATAATTTTCGCTTGAGCAGAGCATGTAGACAAAAAATTATCAAATACATTAGTTTGTATGGCTATGAAGTAGTAAGGTAAGGATCCAAACCTGTGCCAATCACAAAAATCCTGCAGGTAATTACTACACATACCACTTCACCTATGACTATTTGATTAAAGTTTTCTATTTCTAGGAACTAATTTTTTAAATATCTATTGCCCATAGATGTTAAGTACCAAAATAGTTACCCCGAAATGATCTAACAGTTATCAAACACTGGTAATTATTCATTTGGGGTTATCTTGGGGGCAATTTAAGGTTTCCTCTCATAGGGTCTTGGACAATAAAATACTTAAATGAATATCTCCAGAAGTGTAAAACTATGTCAACAGCTTAGTTATATCAAATAATGATACATAAGTTTTAGAAAGACATGGAACATTTTCAATTTAAATAGTAAATTTTGAGAGCCACTAGTGTGACGTATATTGGTTTTTATTATACTGCTGATTAAAATATTATAAATGTAAAAGTAGGTATAAGTGGCCACTAAAGAAAAATGACACACACATTGTATATATAGAATTATCATACCGCACTGCAGAAATATGTACAGATATTACATGTCAATATATTTTAAAGGATAATGGAATATAACCATAAAGAGAATATGATTCTGAAAAATACAAATTAGCTATTATGAAGACTACTACAGAAATAGTTTTATCTGATAATATGATTTAATTGGATGGATGCATTTGACTAAAGCTGAATCAATGCTAGGTTTGTGAATTTGTGAATATGCTTTTTTTTTTTTTTTTCTTTTGCAGTACTGGGGATGGAACCCAGGGGCATTCTACCTCTGAGCTACATCCCCAGCCCTAATTTTTGTTCTTTATTTTGAAACTGGGTCTCACTAAGTTGCAGAGGTCCTCACTAAGTAGGTGAGGCTGGCCTCGAACCCATATCCTCCTGTCACGGCCTCCCAAGTACTGGGATTACAAGTGTGTGCCACCACACCCAGCTGGTTTGTGAATATGCTCGTAACTGCAGTGTCATGTGATTATTTACTTACCACATCTTATATTATACCATGGACCCAAGAAAATTTGATTTGCACACATCTTCACTATTTATTTATTTATTTATTTATTTATTTATTTATTATTTGCGGTACTGGGGATTGAACTCAGAGGCATTCTATCTCTGAGCTATACCCCCAGCCCTATTTTTTATTCTTTATTTTGAAGCAAGGTCTCACTGAGTTGTGGAGTGCCTCACTAGGTAGCTGAGGCTGGCTGTGAACCCGGATCCTCTGGTCTCAGCCTCCCAAATGCTGCGATTACAAGCGTGCGCCACCACGCCTGGCTCATCTTCACTATTTAATAACTGTGAAATTTTCCCTGGTACCTGTTGGCATATCACCAACTGACTTTTTCATGAGTATACATTATTTATGGTGGCAATATCCCCCTACTTTTGTCTTCATTAGCTTGAGAAAAATTCAATACTGACCTTGGATTTGACAAGGTCACTTGGATAAGTCCAAAGTTGTTTGTCCTACATTCCTTAAGTTAATCATTAAAACAAAAATACATAATTCTAATATTGTTACTGAATTTTCTTTGATAGACTCCCAGAAACACAGAGTTTATAACAAGGTCATGAAATAAATGCCCACTGAAGACAGTTTTCTTCCTAGATGTTTTGGCAGTCACCATATAGACTGGTCTAGCCCAAAACACTTTATGTATGAAATTTTTAAATGTAAAAGTAGATATAAATGGCCACTAAAGAAAAAAAATATACACAATGTATGTGCACATCAAATGATTACACTGCACTACACAAATATATTACTGCTTCAGAATTAATCACTTCTAAAAATGTAACTTAAATTTCACTTGACTGTTTCAAAGTGTTATGTTTTGAATCTGGAATGTCCCCCAAATTCTCATGTACAGAGGTGTGGTTTTTAGACAATAGCTGGATCATGAGGGTTCTGAATTCATCAGTAGATTAACTGATTTGTGGATTCATCTACTGATAACTGAATAGACTATTGTGAGGTAGGATCGAACTGGAGGAAGGAGGTCACTCGGGACATGCCCTGGAAGGATTTATCTTCTCCCAGTCTCTCTCGCTGTCTGTCTCTCCTTCCTTCCTTCCTTCCTTCCTTCCTTCCTTCCTTCCTTCCTTCCTTCCTTCCTTTCTTCCTTCCTCCCTCCCTCCCTTCTCTCTCTCTGTCTCTGTCTCTGTCTCTGTCTCTCTCTCTCTCTCTCTCTCTCTCTCTGGTTTCCGGCTGTCATGAGCTGAGCAGATTTCCTCCATCATCACACCCTTCCACCGTCATGTTCTTCCTAACCTCAGCCCCACAAAATGGAGCTGACAAACCAAGGACTGAATCCTCTGAGACCAGGAGCCCAAATCAGCCTTTCCTGCTACACATTGCTCTTATCCGGTATTTTGGTCACAGTGATGAAAGCTGAATAACACACAAAGTGTCCACGCTAGCCCTGTAAGACACTGGGTGCTCGTTTTGCAGATGATTGCAATCCTTACAGCACAGGCAGAACTCTTGGAGAGGATACTCTCTAATGTTTTAGGGAATTGAGAAATACACATGTAAGACAAGAAAAGTCTGAGCTTCATGGTCTAAAGCATTGTCTACTATTGTTTTGTTTTTTTTTTTCCAAAAGGGGAACTATATTAGCCATTGAAGTATAATATGGAGATTAGTTTAGCCCATGACAATTACTAGGCCCCTCCCTGATCAATTGAAAACCAGTTTGTTAACTCTGGACCCATCAACTTAGATAAAGCATAGTGGGACCGTAGCTATGGGTAAAATAACAATGCTGAGACTAGCTCATCCTTCTACATTTCCTTTCTCAGTTAGCACCTTTTACATGTAGTTTCGCAAGCCAATAAGCAAGGCTTCTCTTCTCTGAAATCATTTCCCTACCACACGCATCTCATCGTTTCTTTTGAGTGTGCTATTAAAATACCTATGAAAGCCATGATTCCCACAACTTGGTTCTCCCCCACCCTCATTGCACACATATTTCTAGTAATGGGTTTTCTATGATCTCTAGTACCAGCTTATCCCACTCCTTACACAATTCATTCTCTAAACTGCCACAGGAACAATAGCCCTGGGCTTCTCCGTTAGTGGACCCATTGCCCACAGGCTGACCCAAGGAAATGTACCTTTCCTAGCACTCTATAAACTCGCCTCTCTCTACCACATGTGCCGCATTTCTTGCTCCTTCCATCTCCCACCCTAATACTTCTTTAAGACATGCCATATTTCATTCATAATTTCACAGGTTCCATTCTTCTGCATGGGATATTCTTCTTTGCCTCTCCTTCTCCTCATATCCACTTCCAATTTTTACCTAGCTCTAGCGCTGTGTAGGTGACCAGTATGATAACATCCATCTCTGGAGGGAGAGTGAACTGGAATCGGTTGGTCACTAACTCCACCACTTGTAGCATGTTTTCACCCTCTGTATGCCTTCATTAGTACAGATTTTTGAAAAAGAGTTATTTTGTGGATTGAATTGTGCTATCACGAAGCTCAGTAATACTAGGGAAGCAGTAATTTTTAAACACCAATGAAGGCAACACACATTCAGGGGAGTCCTCTGCATCCTTTAGAATTGAACTTAGATGTCACTTACTCTGTAGAGTCTTTCCTGGCCTCTCCTCCTGCTTCCAAGCCTGGCTTACTACTCTCTTCCTGCTTCCAAGCCTAGCTTAGTTACTGTCCTATCAGATCTCCTAATGCTCTATGATTAACCTATCAAAACATTCATTGTTTTGTTGTAATACTAGGAACTGCACCCAGGGGCATTCTACCTTAAGCTACACACTACAGCTGTTTTTGTTTTTGTTTTGTTTTGTTTTGAAACAGAGTCGTACTAGGTTGCTGAGTGTCTTGCTAAATTACTGAGGCTACTCTCGAACCTATGAACCTTTTGTCTCAGCCTCCCAAGTACTGAGAGTACAGACATGCACCACCACTCCTTAAATCATCTGTCATATTGTGTTTTAGTGATTAGTTTAACTGTATGCATTTTTCCAACAAACCACACATATATCAGTCTGGTCCCTGGGCTAAAGAATATTAGGTACAACCTTCCTTTAGAACAATTTCTTACTTGAACTAAAGTCAAGAAGCATTCACCCAAAACTTCATCTGCAATTTTCCTATACTAGTAACCTGGCAATAACCTATTCGGCCTTAGCTCAATCTATTTCTTATTTTTCTCACTTTAGCCTAAGCCTCTCATAGTTGAGATTTCAATAAAAAAGAAACAGTAGGTGAAAGTTTACTAAACACAGTTCTACTATTAGAAAATAACTCAGATACAAACTGTGCAGATAATATCAATCATTCTATCATCCTCCCTTAAAATAGAGTTATTTATACTGAAAGAAAAAATATTTTAAATTCAATTTATTTACTTTTTGCTTCTCTATGAAAACTGCTTCTTTTTAGAGCATTGTCTCTCTGTACAACTGTTAGACAGTTCTAGCTATTCTAATTATTGTGGTTATTTTATATACATATCTTATCTTTCCAGCTAAATTGCAGATCCTGGAGAACAGGTCTATGATTTCTATTTTTATTTCCCCACAAACCTAACACAATATGATTCACTATAATCGATAACTAATAAATATGAAATGACTGGTACCTATTTTCATCTTTCATAGACTTGTTGCATTTTAATTTTTAAGAGATATTATTAATCTGAAATTGTGTCTGGTTTAGCTCTTCTCCTATTTCATTGGATTGGAGAGAATAGTGGAGTGGAGGATACAGAAGGACCTGTTTCCAGGGTCCTTATTTCACTTACATCCTATTCAGGGTTGGTAAATCTCCCATCTAAACACACAATGGCATTTTAAGTCAGTGTTTCCCACAGGAAGCATTATGCCTTCAAGAGAAGGGAGGAGAAATCATCATGGCATTCCAGGCAGCATGTCACTTACACTCGATTGGCCACATCGTCAAGGTTCATTTCCATTAAGCCTTGTGTCAGTTCAGAAACTTCCCACACGGGGCTGTGTGTAGCCGTCTCCCACTGCTGACTGCCCTGGGGCTAGCCCAGAGTCCCAATCTTGTCATTGGTTTTCCAGAATGCCTCTGTGAGAATTAGTTGCATATGCTGGCCAGCCTCACCATTTGAGACAGGCCTGTGGTTTGGTTGTATTTTCATAAATCACTCTCTAACTAAACACTTACCATCCCTGACATATTTAGATAGGGTAAAGATAAGAATGAGAAGGATTGAAAAGAGTTATAATGATGGATAGGTAGATAGATAGACGGATATAGATGGAATGGATGGATAACTCCTGACATTAATAATAGACAACAAATGTGAGAAGGGTATTGTTTTCAATTTCTGGCCCATGCTTCTTAAATGTGTCATGAATCGCGCATAAGTGAGATAGTCAAACTCTTCTTTTTAATAGTGACCATATTCAACTACCTGCGTCAACTTAAAGCAAAAACTAAGCCCTTCATTCTACCATTTACACAATGTTATATGAGGGTACTTAAATGGTTTAGAAAAACAATCTCATCCAGACTGTTGGCATAGCGACCAAATTTACACTATCTATGATTGAGTCTCTACACATTTAGCATTCCCCATCCAAAATATAAATTGCTCTAAATCCAAAATTTTTTGAATGCTGACATGATGGCACAAGTGGAGAATTCCACACCTGACCTCATGTGATAGGTCATGGTCAAAATGCAAGTGCACTAAAATTGCATAAAAGTATCTTTCTACTATGTGAATAAAGTGTCTATGAAACATAAATATCATGTTTAGACTTAGGTCCCATCTCCAAAATATCTCATTATGTATATGCAAATATTCCAAACTCTGAACAAGAAAAGAAAAATGCAAAATCTAAGATACTTCTGCAGCCAAGTATTTTGGATGTTGTATTCAACCTGTATCGTAAAAACTGCTAAGAAGTTGCATGATATTATAGGTCACAATTTTTTTAAAAGAGCAATGAATTAATTTAATATGGGCTAATATCAACACAATTTGAATTTGTGGCTTAAAATAGGGGAATTTATGACATAATAAAAATCAGTTTTAATAGAAACTGGAAGAGAATATGGAGATTATGCGTATATATGCATATATTAACTTATTTCCCTTTTCTTTCTTCTTCTGTCCTCTCATATTTTATGAAGATTTTGTTGGTAGACTTAACTGCACAATTTTGTCCATAATTTATACAATATCAAAACAAATGTGTGACACCAGAGGAAGAAATGACAACCAAAAATAAATTCAATAATTTTTGCATTTTTTACACATTCAGAGTAATGAGTAAGTACATTTATTTTTTCAAATAAGAAAATTAGAATCTGAGCTGGGCATGGTAGCACACTAATATAATCCCATTACTTAAGAGTCCAAGACTGGAGGATTGTAGATTCAAAAAGAGTTTTAGCAATTTAGCAAGATCCTGTTTCAAAATAAAAAATAAAATAAAAAGGGCTGGAGGTGTAGCTTGGAGGGAGAATGTCCTTGAATCAATCCCCAGTACCAAAACAAAACAAAACAAAAATTAGAGATTTATTTACATTATGATGCATAAGCACACCTTACTTTGAGTTACTGTGTAAATTAGATGAAAATCCAGAAGAGTATAAAGAATTGGGTGATAGTTACTCGATATTGCTCAGAAAATGTGTTTTTTAATTGATGGTTGAGCTCAGTGCCACACTGCTCATCACACAAGCTCTACAGGGCAGATGTCCCTTTCCCTGACTCCAAGACAAGAAACACAGAATTCTCACTTGACCCACACTCTTGAGTGTTCCTAGCAAGTCTCTCATCTTGTGGTCATAATAGGAAGGCATTGATTCTGTCAAAAGATTATGCATGGAGACTTCAGCAGAGTCAATAGTCAGTAGTGTGACAATGAGTACAGGTGGCTGGGCTTGGATACGCTTTGTGTGTTTTCCCAAGGTATTCATGTGCTGAAATTTAATTCAGAAGTTCAATTTAACTATGCAGTTAGAGGTTGAGCTTTGGAGAGGTGATTAAGATCAGATAAGGTCATCAGGGTACAGTGTTCATGATTGAATCCTGGTGGCTTTATAAGAAGAAAGAAAGACCAGAG
>PVLC010026190.1:0-22845 GCA_004027655.1 Graphiurus murinus | reverse complement strand
ACTTGTGGTCCCTGCAAAGGCTGAGGGAGAGAGCACTGTGCTGACTACAGGGCTCAGACTCTCCTGGTCCCCTCCCTTCCCAGTCCATCCCCTGGGAAGTCCTTGCATGCCAGCACAGGACTGCTTTCCTGTTTCTCCTGGCTGCAACACCAAGATCATGGAATCACTTATCGTTAAGCTATTTCATTTTGAGACCCACAAGAGAAGAGGAAGGCATAATCATTACCAAAACTATTTTTTTTCTTGCTTGGAAAAATAAACTCAATAAATAGTATGGTCTGGGAAATAAATTAGGGAATAACGACTAACTGAATCAAGGGAGACGTTGCGCAGAAGGAGTATGAAGTTTTGAATTGAGTTGGTTTTGCTTCAGAGTAGGAAATGAAAAACAGCACAGATCCCTATTCCCTCAGCCTCCTTAGATAAAATAAATAAATATTTAAAAAATTAAAAAAGCTTATCCAAGACAAAGGATATGAACGGAATGCTTTGGGAGAGGAAGCTAGAAAGAGATTACAGGTATAGATATGAGAGAGAAAGAAAGAGAGTGACCAGAAAGAAAAGAGAAAGAATAAAAAGTTCAAACTTCTGTCAATGCAATGGGCACTAGAAAGGTAGTAAAGCAGAAGAAAGATAAGCAAACTGCATTTATACCCTGGGATCTAATTATCTCCCTGCTTGTGATTTGTAGCCTTGTCAGTATACAAACCTGTTGCAAAATACCACAGTTAGCCAGAGAGTGGGATTTTGAATAGCTTATTACTGATGCTATAGAAGAGAGAAACGAGTTTCTCAAATTTGAGAAGAGGTGTCCTTAGTGGCAGCATTAGAAAGGGGGGAAATGTGTCAAAACACCAAAGTTTTATTATTGCTAATTAAAAAATAACCCTAACTTTTGTGTATGTGGTACTGGGGATTGAACCCAAGGACATTCTACTCCTGAGCTATACCCCTGGCCCAATTTTAATTTTTATTTTTGGAACAGAGTCTTGCTAAGTTGCTAAGGCTGGCCTCAATTCTGTGATCCTCCTGTCTCGGCTTCCCAAATACCAGGATTAGAGGCATGCATTGCCACATCCAGGAAAACCTAATCTTTCATAACACCTATACGTCACAAAGCACCTGCCACCTTTTGCTGCCCTCACCTCATCTTCATGCCAGCTCTGGCTGGCCAAGGTTACCTTCACCACTGCCCTGTAGACCAAGAAACTGGGATTCAGTTGTTTGGGAGAAACGTCTCTGATTTACAGCCCGGGATCTCCTGTTTCCTCCCATGTGGCTCAGACTACACGCGTGAGAAGGACCAGAGTGCGGACACCCCAACCTGTGGGCCAGCTCCTCTCCTTCTGGCAAAATCAGCACAGCCCCTCTTATTCTCTCAGGTGAGGGGCAGTGGGGTCCCCAGGTAACAAGCAAAGCTGTTTTTCCACCCCCAGTCCTGGGACACCCCGACACCGGCTGTGCCCATATTCATTAGCATCTGTGTGGGTTTTAAAAATATGTCCTAATGTAATTCTCCTTCCCTCAGGTATGGGCTGACTCATTTCTAAGGAATGAGATACAGCAGGTGCATGGCTTCTAAGATTAGATTAGGAGAGGGCTGGGGCTTCTGCACTGGGCACTTTCTCTCCGTGTCTTGGTCCCTCACTATTGGAGAAGCCTGCTGTATGTCTGGGTTGCTACACAGAAAGGTCTGGGGGAAAGGGACCAAGAGGAGTCAACAGACAGTGGGGCCCGAGGCCCCAGGCAGTGTCCTGCAGACAGCCGAACCCTGATGGTCACCAGCAAGGGACAGCTCCTTCTCAGCGGAGACCTAGGAGGAGATGATAGCCGGCTGGTTGACCACACCCTGACCCTAGAGTCAGAACCATCAGCTTACCCACTCCCAGAAAACGCAAGATGCTAAATGCTTGCTGCCTGGAGCTGCTAAATGTGGAGGTGGATTCTCACACAGCACTAGGCACTCTCACGCCTTCTTTAATTTTCATGCCTCCCCCAAAGAAGCAGCAGCAACAGCAGCAAAGGCTCTGTCCCCGGATCCACCTGGACCTGACTGGTGCTCTCCCACCTCCTAGGAGAAGGGAAGGAGCAGGACACCCAGAAGAACCTTCTGCAGCGTGCTCTCCGGGGTCCCCAGGAGTAGCAGGAGGGAGTGCTGCTGGGTGAGGAGAGGCACCCTGTTTGGCTTCTTATATTGTGCTCACAGGGTCAAGGTCTTTGCTCCAGTCAATATTAACTGAACCAAGACAGGGTTTAATGACTCATCTCTTTATCTCATGCTCTTATTGGTGCATCGTAATTACACATCATGATGAGATTCAAAATGACACACACATATGGGCACACAGCACTTGGTGTATTTCCCTCCCCATCTATGTTTTTGAGATTGGAATTGATAACTTCACATATGTACACAGAATTATTTGAACTGTTTCCTTCCTCGAGTCTGCTTTTTCCCTCCCCCAATCCCCTTCCAGGATTCTACTGGTCGCTTTCCTCATTTATGTGAAGTTCCTTCTGTTTCCTATTTTCTCTCTAGCTTCCACATATGAAATAAAGCACATGGACTTTCTGAGACTAGTTGATCTCACTTAGCATAATAGTCTCTAGTTCCATCCACTTTCGTGAAAATGACAATCTGTTTATTCTTTTTTTTTCGGTACTGAGGATTGAACTCAGGGGCATTCTACCTCCCAGCTACACCCCCAGCCCTATTTTTTTTTTATTCTTTATTTTGAAACCCAGTCTCACTAGGTTGCAGAGTGCCTCACTAGGTAGCTGAGGCTGGCCTCGAACCCGGATCCTCCGGTCTCAGCCTCCCGAATGTTGGGATTACAACAATCTGTTTATTCTTGATCTACTGTTTCCACTTGGGAACTTTTCTTTCTCTTTGATTATTCTATTTTCGTCTGAGTTGTCCTGTTCATCTCATCCCCCATACCCCTCCCCACCAAAAAAAGAGGGCATGGAACAGTGCCTAGATTCCAGGAACAATTATGACCTGAATCTATGATTTATAAACCTATTTACTTTTTTTTGTATTGAAGATTGAACCCAGGAGCATTCTACCTCCCCCAGCCCTATTTTCAAATTTTTTTTTTTTGTTTGGAAACAGGGTCTTACTAGGTTGCTGAGTGTCTTGCTACCTTGCTGAGGCTGGCCTTGAATCTGTGATTCCTTGTCTCAGCCTCCCAAGTACTGGGATTACAGGCGTGTGCCACCATGCCTGGCTGATTACTAACATTTTATCCTAGTGCTTGTTTCTTTATCTCCAATAAAAATGTATTGAAAGTTGCTTGATCAATTTCCCTTTTTTAGTCATCACATTATGTAAGACTTTAAAATCCAGGAACATATGGGTCAGGTGTGTCCTCCCCGACAGCTGGATCTCCTGCCCCTTTCACTGTGATTACACTTAACGGTAAGTTCTACAGCTCTTCATGGAATACACTGCTCCATAGTTTCTAGGTTAATGAAAACTAAAGGAAGTCAGATGATAAGGGTCTCAGCTGCAAACAACTAAAGCCACTCTGGTTGCATGAGTCTATTTTTACTTAATTAGGCTGTGCATAATTAACTGCATTTCAACTCAGAGTTTTAAAACAACAAACATTCATTTTGTTCATAAGTCTGTGGCTGGTGATTTAGGCTTAGCGATTCTTCGTGGTCTCCAGCTAGGCAGTTAGCAGCGGGTGAGCTCGCTCGCTGGTGGACAGGGAGCATGTGAGTCGGAAGCGGGTGGCGGGAAGGAAAGCGCATTAAGATCTTTACCATGTTTATATAATTTCAGATTGATTTGAATTAATCTCGCTTGCTTTATTTTAATCCTAAAACTACATTCATAGTACCATATAATAAGAATCTCTGGGATTTTGAAAGCCATTTTTCACAACATATTTCTGTTCAATACAAAATAGATTAGTTATTTTCATTAAATGTTTCTTCATGTCAATATTTTATAATAAAAGGCTACATCATAACTTAATTTTATGGGTCTTTAATTACAATAATAAATGTACATGTCTCAAAAGACAAACTTGACTTATCCACATTAAATAATTGCTTCACATTATTGAATTAACTTTAATTATGAAAGAAAAAGCATAATTTATGCACAGATTCAGAATGACATTTATATGTCACATTTAGCTTGGCAATTAAAATACATGCATTAAATTGAAGGTTTTTATTTCACACCATACACCAACATCAACTCAAAGTGAATTAAAGATTGAAATGTAAGACGTGATACCATAAAACTCCTAGAAGAAAACATAAGGAGAAAACCCCTTGATATTAGCCTTGGCAAGGATTTTCTTGGATATCACCCCTACATGGGCCATAAAAGCAAAACTAAGCAAGCAGGGCTATGACAAACGAAAAAGCTTCTGCAGCTAAGGAAACAGTCCACAAAATGAAAAGGTACACTATGGGTGGAGAAAAACATTTGCAAACCACATATCTGTGAGGGGTTACTATCTAAATCAGAGAAGGATCTCAACAGCAGAACAACAAATAACCTAATTAAAAATGGGGCAAAGGATTTGAAGAGACATGGTTTCCAGAGATGGCATAAAAACGGCCAGCAGGTGTATGTAAAACTACTCCAGACCAGTAATCACCAGGGAGATTCTGTCAAAACCACCGTGAGCTGGTGCTTCACACCTGTCATGATGGCCATTTCCAAAGGAAGTAAAAATGAATAGCAAGAGGTGGTGAGGATGCAGAGAAAGAGAATGCTTGTACAATTTTGGTGGGAAGGTAAGTTAGACAGCCATGGAAAACTGCATGGTGTGTCCTTAAAAAGTTAAATAGAACACTCATGTGACCCAGCAGGCCCTCTCTGGATGTGTGCCCACCAGAAATGAAGTCAACCCCCTAGAGGAATGTATGCCCTCTCCTGTTCATCCCAACATTGTTCAGAATAGACAAGATAGGAAAACAGTCGAGGGTCTGTTGACAGGCGAACTAATAAAGTGTGTGTGTGTGTGTGTGTGTGTGTGTGTGTGTGTGTGTGTGTCAGAGAGAGACAGACAGACAGAGGGACTGACAGAGAATATTACTCAGCCCTAAAAAAGAAGATACTATCACTTGCAACATAATGAATGAACTTGTGAGACATTATGCTAAGTGATATGGACTAGATACGAAAAGAAAAATACTCCATGATCTCACTTACATTTCGAATCTTAAAAACTAGTTGGCTACCTAGAAATAGAGTAAAAGGGCAGTTACCAGGGAAAAGAAGAAGGGAAGGAAATGATGTGTAAGTCAGAAAGCACCGAACTGCAGTTGGGTAGGCTGAATTGAGTGTGGAGATCCAGTCTGCCCAAGGAGGGCTAGAATTGATACATTATATTAGACACTGAAAATTCTCTAGAGATTTTAGGTTATCTTACCACACAACACACAAAAAAAAGAAATAACTAGGGAAAGTGAGGGGAATGTTAAATTGTTTACCTGTAGAAATCATTTTATCTCTCTATATTTTCATCAAAACATCATTTTATACCTTAAATTTATACAGTAAAAGGGGAGTCTAGGAGTGATGATGTACACCTGTAACTCCAGGACTTGGGAGGCTGAGACAGGAGGATCACAGGTTTGAGGCCAGCTTCAGCAACCTAGTGAGACCTATTTCAAAACAAAGGGCTGGAGGTGTAGCTCAGAAGTAGAATGCCCCCGGGTCCAGTCCCCTGTATTTAAAAAAAATGGGTAAAAAGAAAGATTCCTTAAGCATAGAGGATAATAGCCTGCTCCTTCTATATATTACTTGCATGTTATTTCCAACACTGCTAATAAATAAATATGTGGCCTCAAGTAAGTTATTTCTTATCTGTGTATCAGTTTTTCCTTTGCAGAAGAGGAAAATAAATACTGATTTATTTGATTTGTGGTCCCCTCCTTGCCCTTCTTGGCTACCTCTCTCTCTCTTAAAAAATCTTAATATGATTATTCCATTTCAGGGCAAGGATAAGCAAAACTCTTACTGGATATACCTCGTTTGGCAGGTAATGTTTTGGTTTAGTAAATTACAGATAAATTTATACTGCCAGTCAAACTCACCTACCTGTCTCCTAAAATTAACCACCACCTTTGCCCTAAAAAGTGGAGAAGTGATGAGGGCTGAGGCTGAACCTCGAGAGGGCAGTGTCAGGGACATTGACCTGACTGAGTAAGACCTGTATTTATGGACAGGAGACCAGGGTAGGAGGATACAGCACTCACAGAGACAGTATTTGTATCAGTCAGTCCAGGTTTTCTACTTCTTCCCCAAACAGGAATGACCAAGTCATAGCCCAAGAGACACTATCAACACCACATTCATTGATCATGGGAGAATCCTCTAGAAGGTGAACAGCCCAGTGACCTAGAGTAAGAGAAGCTGGCCATGGTGGTGTCACCTGTGGTCCCAAGTACTTGGGGGGCTGAGGCAGGAAGAGCACAGGTTTGAGGCCAGTCTCAGCAACTTAGACCTTGTTTCAAAATAAAATAGGGATGGGGGTATACCTTAGAGGTAGAATACCCCTGGCCTCAATTCTTAGTACCAAATTAAGAAAAAAAAAAGAAAAAGAAAAAAGAGTAATAGGGCTCTACAAACTTTGTTCCTTATACTCAATAAATCAACCTTTATTATGTTCCAGGAATTGAGTTGATAGAACCAAATAAGTAAGGTAAGGTGGGGAAGTTAGTTGCTTTATAAAATCTTTAATTTTTCTATCTACAGAAATAAGCTGACATACAGTTGTGAGCCCTGTGTAAACTCTGATAGGGGATGAGGTCTATGTAGAGGTCATCAGACACTAACATACAGTCAGTATAAAGTTGACAGGGTAATTTTTATCTTGTCTCTTCTGTATACATATTGTTTACATGTATTGATTCTGGAGAAAGCTTACACATCAACCTGACCCAGTGCAAGCCTCTCAATCTAGAGCCCCAGGCCAAGGCAGTCAGCTCTTTCTTTATGTGCACAGTGTTGGGTACAGCCGAGGGCGCTCTCCAGCCTGAGCCTCTCTAACAGGCTCCTGCCATCCTGATGCACACCCACCAGCTCCAAGGTGGAAGAGGCTCCTTTCCAACACCATTACCCTGTGTGCCTGGCTTCCATCTAGATGAACTGGGAACAGCTTAGCTTCTCTCAGGTACACAGTCCTTTTATGGGAAACCATCTCTTCTCCTCTTCACAAAACATGCATTTTCATGTATTCAAAACCTTGTAAGGTACCTGAACAGATAACTAAGGTCCTCCTGGCCTATTTTTCTGGATGAGAAAAAAAATTCCTGGTTTTAGGGTCTCATCTCAGGCTCTTGTCTCAGAACTTTATGGTGTGATATAAAACAATAAAACATGAAGGCATAAGGACAGTGCCATTTCAAGCGATTTCTTCAACCTGATTGTCTGTCTTTCTGGAACACGGAAGCAGTGTTTTCCATTACAAATTGTCCTTTTAGGCTGGTTTGTGCCACCAGGCTGAGCACCCTCATGACATTGTCAAGGGATAAATAAGCAAAGAGATTTTAAACTGCTCTGCATTAAAAATGGCCTGGATTATGGTGATCCTCTGCCAGGAGAGAAAGAGGAGACTGTGTAGAGAGGGCTGAACAACATGGCATAGAAAAGACCTAGGGAGAAATGTGGTGCAGGAAGCAAGAGTAATGAAAGAGATGGTTGAAGATTTTCAAAAATTATCAGACACTAGCCAAGCTGGTCTGCATAGTCAGGCATGGTCAGGCATGGTGGCACATGCCTATAATCCCAGTACTAGAAAGGCTGAGAGAGGAGGTTTGCAGGTTCGAGGACAGCTTCAGCTACTTATCGAGACCCTCAGCAATTTAGGGAGACTGTTCCAAAATAAAAAACTAAAAAGGGCTCAGAAGTAGAATGCCCTTGGGTTCAAGTCCCAGTAGAACACACTCACTCACACACACACACACACACACACACACACACACACACACACACACACTATTAGATATGAACATTAAAACAGTTTGCAGTGTAGGGCTATAATATAAGGTTTCTCATCCGCTTCTACTACGAGATCTGTTACTGAAAACAAGTATCTGGCTGACTGCTGTTAGGTGGCAAACAAGAGACATGGGCTGAGTTCCTCTTGTACGTCTGGATCAAGAAAAGACAATAGCTGCAGGAAGCAGGGCCAAAGGAGAAGTGGATTAGAGAAATCAGAATTAGAAGAAACCATAAAAAATCAAAATTCTGTGAAATTTGCAAAAATTATTAGAGGGTATTAGACCCTCAGATCAAGAATAGTAAGATTGAACTCATGTTCTGCAATGGCAGGTGTAGCAAAGACAGGTGAATCCTGGCTGACCTCTGGGATGACTGTGTAAATGAAAGATTCAGCAGACTTTGGACACCCAGAAATATGTTTAGTAAATGTTGACAGTGTCTTCCCTGGAGTACTAGAGGTCAACTCAGCCACCTTTAGTGGGAGGAGAAGCTTGTAATTCCCCACCAATATGTGTCTATAATTGCTCTTCCTCTTGGGAAAGACAGAAAGGAGTCCACAGGATGCAGAAGCAAAAGGGGCCATGGTAGAAAGCTACTGTGCTGAAAGGCAGGGGCTGGGTTCACATGCCACCCCTCCAGCAATTCTAACTGCCCCTGGGTGGGCAGTTCACTTTCTAAATTCTTTGTTCACAAAACATTTGAACCACTGTCTCTCAAAGTGCTGACCAGCCTTTTAGGACAGGGCCCTTGGGTCTCGCTTTCTTGTAGGGTGCCAGTTCTGTTTTGTTGTTTTGTCTTGCTGTGGGTAGGTGGTCTATTATTTCTCAATCATCGACTGAAATGTCATAGAAGGAAGGAGAAGGCAGTAGAGGCTTTATTGGGTAAAACCTGTGAAGGGGTCTTTAGTGAAAGGTTAGAGCTTGTGTCTGCTTGTAGACTAGAAGCTTACATAGGTTGTTTAAGGACAGGGGGGAGAGGTGGTTAACCATTGCTGAGGGATTGTGAAGGGGGTTAGTTGGGTTGTTAGAAATAGGTTAACCAGGACAGTGGGAATATTCCATAAGCAAGGGCCTTGTCAGGAAAGTCTTAGGCAAGACATTTCCATAGGCAGGTGAAGGATGCATAGATCAAGACTTGGGAATTTCTAGTCAGCAAGAGCCCTGAGAAATGATTTGTCTTACAAGATGGAGTGCCTTTCATCTGAGACTCCAACATCAACCAGTGCTTTTGATCATAGCTTTAGCTTTCTGACTGCATATAATGTTCTCGTGTCAATTGTCATTCACAAAGCATTAAAAAAAAAAGTCCCTGATTACACTCAATATGACGTGTGTGTGTGTGTGTGTGTGTGTGTGTGTGTGTGTGTGTTTTACTGGGAATTAGACCCAGGGGCATTCTATCTTTGAGCCATATCCCCAGCCCTTTTTTTGATTTTGAAACAGGGGCTTACTAAATTGCTGAGGGTCTCTCTAAGTTGCTGAGGTTGTCCTCAAACCTGTAACCTCCTGTCTCAACCTCCCAAGTACTGGGATTACAGAGGCACACCACCATGCCCGACTATTCAGAATGTTTTTCTCCATCATTCTTCGGAGTCTTGCTGATTCTTCAAACTCATTAAATCTTAAGCAGAAATTCCTGTTGCCTCCAACTTCCATTGGCAGAGAGAGAGATATATTGAACTTTGGAGATAAAAATTTCCTTCAAATATCCAGAAAACTCCTACCCCATTCTTTGTTCCAAGGAGTTCATTAGCTTTGGTGGGGGAATATTGCACATCAGAGAATATAAAAAATGAGGTTGATGTAGGCTATCAAGCACACTGCTGATAGCTTCCTATCTGTGAGAACAAAACTGTAGGGATTTCTTATTACACAAACATATCACATTCAGGTTTACAGTTAAGATAAAGGGGTTCCTGTTGTTTGAGGTGGCTGGTTTTTATCTTAGAGTTTCCCTCTGTGTTTATGCTGATAAAAAGAGTAGGTGTTAAGTACTGATGTCAGAATGGGGTCTTAAGTTTTTCACCTTTACAAATGAGCTCTTTTTATTATTTGCTCTTGGAATTGCATATCTTTAAAGGTTTGGGTTTTTTTTTTTTTCCCCAAATGAATTGTGCTCCTTAAATAACTCCTGTTCTCTGTTTTAAAAAAGAAATCAAAGACTGCTAAGCATATGCTAACAAACTTCTTGAAGTAATTCTGAGAAAACACGGCGGCATCTGGCTATTTATGCCACTCGATGGGATATAATAAATAGAATTCCTTTTAGGACCTTTGGTGTATAGGAAATAATTTATGGGTCTTCCCCAGGCAAAACCTCTGGACACCAGGTCATAACCAGAATGTGGAATGATTGCTATAATGGTTTGAGTAGTACTAGGGGAGGAATAGGTCCATCCAGAACTTTAAGAAGGTGTCATAATTGGAATAGGATCTTTCCAGATATAGTTAAAGTAAGGGTCTCGGAATGCGATTTATCCTGTCTTCAGGTAAGCATTAGCCCTAACGATAAGTGTCCTTCTGTGGAAGCAAGACCTTGAGGGCACCTTAACTTCGGACTTCCAGTCTCCACAAGGTTACCCAAGGCCTAGCCCAGGAAGCCTGCCTAGACCCCTGTTGGCTGGACTCTGTAGCCTGCTCCAATGAGAACAATGGGGGAAAGAAGGAAAATGAGTTATGTGCAGTTTGATCACACTGGGGAGAAGGAGCTAGACTGCTTCTCTGCAGGTCTTATAGAAGTGGTTACGAAGCGGTTATACTTTATAGTAACAAAAGCAAGGGGATATACATATGTGGATTTAGCGAGGCTGTGCTGGCCAGAGGACAAGTCAGTCTTAATTCCCTTGGTGGCCCTTGGAGTAAGTAAAAACAGTCGAAGGAAGTTGTTTTTAATTGCAAAGGGATCTGCTTCAATAACTGTGAGACAATACATTTCTGTTGTTTTAAGCCTCCAAATTGTGATACTATGTTATGACAAATTTAGAAAACTGATAGAATTTCCTTGGTGGAATATCTTAGTGACAACTTTACAGGTTCAGGAGTGGAACACATCTGACCTGGGGATCCAGGATGCCATTGGCAATTGAGGTTGGTTGGGAGGGATTCCAAGACCCACATGCTCAAGGAGAGCTTCTTCCTCCAGTAGGATGCACTGGGGTGAGGCTGGCTGACATAACCTATCCTGTGTCCTGATTTTTTCCATAGCTTTCTCAGAGCAAGTGAGAGACATCAGTTAAACTCAAAGTGTTCTATGCAGACTTCTGAGAAAATCAAGGTCACAATGCTAACTTATGAGATTTTGGATAAGAAAATTTTTCTAAGGAATCTGGCTCAGTGTGCATCTCAGACCTTGATCTCACTCAAATTCATTTGCTTAAACTCCTTATAGCCTGTTTATAATCTGGGTTTTTAAAATACCTCATGGTAACCATGAAGCAAAAATATATAGGAAATGTAAAAAAAAAATAGAAAGGATTAAAAAACACTATGAAAACCATCACATTGGAAGGGAGAAACAGAGAAAGAAAGAAACAAAGTATACGCCAAAAAATCATGAAAATGCAAAACTTTGTCTCAAGTCATTAGCTATCAGTAGTCACTTCAAATGTAATTGGTTTAAATTTTCCAATAAAAAGACAAGAGTAATTGTGTCTCTTTATTCTCCAATAAAGAGACACAATTATATGCTGCCTACAAGAGGCTCACCTCAATTTTAAGGACATGCATAGATTGAAATGATGAAAAGAGATGTTCTGTGCAAATACAAATCAAAGGAAACAAGAATCTCTACATTCAGGCAAAATTTAATTTATGTCAAGTACTGTAAAAAGACAGAAAGGATCATTATATAATATTAAGAGATCAATTTGTCAAGAGGATATAATATTTCTAAACATGCATGCACTGGACATTAAAGCCCATAAATATATCCAGGAAATACTAAAGTGTCTGAATGGAGAGATAGATTGCAATATAACACTAGAGAACCTCAATGGTCACTTTTATTTTTTTTTGTGATACTGGGGATTGAACTCAGGGGCATTCTACCTCCAAGCTACACCCCCAGCCCTATATTTTATTTTTGAAACAGGGTCTCACTAAGTTGCGGAGTGCCTCACTAGGTAGCTGAGGCTGGCCACGAACCCGGATCCTCTGGTCTCAGCCTCCCAAATGCTGAGATTACAAGAATGCACCACCACACCTGGCTCAATGCTCACTTTTAAAAATACACAAATCATCCAGAGAGAAACTTAATTTTTTAAAAATTGAACTTGAACTCTACCTTAGACAAAATGGCTTAACAGATGTATACAAACATTCCATCCAAAAAACAAAACATATTCTTCTCAAGTTCACACAGAATATTCTGTAGGCTGCCTCATATGTTAGACCACAGAACAAGTCTAAAAAAATACAAGAGGACTGAAGTCACACAGACTCTATTTTCTCACCAGTATTGTGTGAAACTGGAAACCAATAACAATGAAGATCATGAAAAATTAACAAATATGTGGATTTTAAATAACATGCAACCAATGGGTTAAATAAGGGATTTTAAGAAATATCTTGAGATGCTGGGCGTGGTGAGGCCTGCTTGAAATCTCAGTACCTAGGAGGCTGAGACAGGAAGATCCAGGTTCACGGCCAGCCTCAGCTACTTAGTGAATCCCTCTGCAACTTAGTGAGACCCTGTTTCAAAATAAAGAATAAAAAATAGGGCTGGGGATGTAGCTCAGAGGTAGAATGCCCCTGGGTTCAATCCCTAGAACCACACAAGCACAAAATAAAAGTATCTTGAGATGAACAATAATGCACATGTCAAAATGTATGGGATGCAGCAAAAGCTGTTCTGAGAAGAGGCTTTATAGCAATAAATGCCTACACCAAAGAAGAAGAAAGGTCTCATATAAACAACTGAAGGAGTAAGGAAAAAACAAAAAGAACAAAACAAACCTAAAGGAAGAGAATGGCAGATATCAGAGCAGAAATATATAAAATGGAGATTAGAAAAATAGTAGAAAAAAATCAATGAAACTAAGAATCAGTTTTTTTGAAAAAATAAAATTGACAAACTGTTAGCTAGACCAATGGAGGAAAAGAAAAGAGATAAGAATTTGCCAAAAGCTCCAGTAACAAAACCAAAAATGGGCAAATGGCATTATATCAAACTAAAAATCTTCACAGCAAAGGAAACAAATAACAGGTAAAGAGGCAATGTACAGAAGGGAAGATATTATTTGCTAGTAGTATATCTGATAAAGGGTTAATATTCAAAATATATAAGGAACTTAACTCAAAAGGAAGAAGATAAATAACTATGTTTTTAAAATGGGCAAAGGACCTTAATAGATATTTCTCAAAAGAAGACATAAAAATGGTCAACACAGACATGAAAAGCGGTCAACATCTAATTGCTGGGAAAATGTGAATTAAAACCACAAGATATCATCTCACACCTGTCAAATGGCTGTTATCAAAGTAATGAAAGAAAAGTGTTGGCAAAGAGGTGGAGAGAAGGAAACCCTTGCACACTAGTGGTGGGAATGCAAACTACTGCAGCCCTTATGGAGAACAATACGGAAGCACCTCAGAGAGTTCAAGCCAGAGTGACCGTGTCAACTAGCAAGGACACGTCTGGGTTCACATCTAAAATATTTGAATGGGCATGTTGACGAGTTATATGCCACTCTGCGTCAGTCACCGTTCTCACCGCTAGAATCCAAAGCCGTTGACCACACAACTTAAGAAGAGGGAAGGTTTCTTTGCTCATAGTGTTAGGGAATCCTGGAGTTCAGTCTGTCAGGCCGGGTCTTCAGAGCACAGAGTATGATGGTAGAAGCAGAGCGAGGGAGCGAGCACAAGGGTTCTGTTCTCGCATCATCGAGGCTGGGGGCAAGAGAGAACCAGCCAGCAACGGGATTCAAAGACAAAAGCACAGTCTAAGGCCGCAACCCCAGGGACCCTCCTTCCCAACCACATCCCACTGGCCTTGGTGAATGCACCGCACCGCAATGGACTTATCTACTGAGGAGATTACAATCCTCATGACTTAGTGAGATCAACTCTGAACTAATACCTGATCTCGTCAGGGACGTTCTATATCTATCCATAGCATACCCTATACTTATTGCAGCACTGTTCACAACAGCCAATGGATGGACAAAGAACATGTCATACATGCCAGGCACAGTGGTGCATGCCCATAATCCTAGCACTTGAGAAGCTGAGATAGGAGGGGGTTCGAGGTCAGCCTTAGCAATTTAATGAGACCCTCAGCAACTTAGCAAGACCTTGTTTCAAAATACAAAAAATAAAAGGGACTGGGGGTATAGTTTGAGAGTAGAATGCCCCTGGGTTGAATCCCCAGAGGCCCCCCAAATATGATATATATTGTACATATGATGTATTAGACATATAATATACATATGATATATGTAATATTATATAGGGCATAATATAATATAATATAGTATTATATATACATATATGTGATATATACATAGATATGTACATCACACACACACACACACACACACACACAATGAAATACTACTGAGCCTTTTAAAAGAAGGAAATCTTGTCTTTGGCAGCAACAAATAATTCTGGAATACAATATGCCAAGTGAATTCAGACAGGCACAGAAGGACAAATACTACATGTTCTCACTTTCATGTAGGAGTTAATAAAGAAATGACACGGACGCAGAGAGCACAAGGGTGGTTGTCAGAGGCGGAGGGACGGGCAGATGGGCAGACAGAAGGGGTGCTGGTCAAAGGGAGCAATGTTCCGGCTAGGAGGAATAAATGATACACATTTGAGGTGACAGATTCAATCATTCCACATTGCACACATCTATCATAATACCCCTTTGTACTCCATAACAACATACAACTATAATTTGTCAGTGTCTAATAAAGTGAGCACTGCCTGTGTGCTAGGCATTTGGCCAGGCTTTGGGGGTAAAAAGAGCAACAACAACAACAAAAATACAGTTTACTGTGTATAGAATTTAGAGCTCAGAAAGGAGGGTAAGTTAAGAGTCATCATGGGAACATGGAGAAGTAGTTCATCCCGTCTGGGGATCAAGGAAAGCTTCCGGAAGGAAGTAATACTCAAAAGGAGCAGGAATCCACAGGAGGAAGTTATCAGCAGGGAGACTGTGATGAACGCCTGTGACAGGTCAAAGGAGCAAAATAAAGAGGTGAGGGAGAGCGCACTGTCTGGAAAATAGAAAGTGGTCTGTATGGCCGGAGAAGCAAGGAAATGAGACAATGCCTTCAGGACAGGCAGGCCCGGCCGATTGAGACATCTTAATCTTGCCGACAAGTGTGAACTTCATCCTAGCGGCTGCCATGGAGGGAAAGACACTGGAGGCTTTCAACCATGAAGATGACAGAATGTCATTGGCATGTTGGGCCCCTCAGGCTGCTCACAGCTGGAAGAGGACTATTGCTGGACACAGGGGACTTGCTGTTAAACTCTTCCGTGATTCCAGTTAGAGAAGATGGGGTGGGAAGAGAGAACAGACAGGGTGGGGGATGGCTGGGGGCCGGAATGTGTGTCTGTGAAGATCGAGAGAGCCAGGCTGACCTTTGCTGGCAGCACCCACCCTTTCTCTGCCCCACCAGTTCTGCTCAGCTGTAGGATCTTGGGTGCAAATCAGATACAGAACTCTTTAGCAGGAAGCTGTGGCGGTACTAGGCTGAGCTCTTGCGTGAGCATCTGAACAATCCCTTACTCCCAGCTCCTGAAGGTGAGAAGGAACCAGAAGATTCTGCAATGAATGTAGGTAGAGGCTTCTCTGCACCAAGGATAAGGAAGGACTGCAGTCACAGACAAGTAAGAGTCTTGCTGAGGGTGGCATGAAAGCAGAGCATATAACAGTCCCTGTTAACTCTAGGTTTTCCTACTGGGCACAGTGGCGTACATCTATAATTCCAGTACTTGAGAGGCTGAGACTGGAGGATGGAAGGTTAGAGGCCAGCCTCAGCAACTTAGTGAGACCCTGTTTCAAAAAAAAAAAAAAAAAAACAAAGTAGGCTGGGGTTGTAGCTTAGAGGTACAGTGCCTTTGGATTCCATTCCCAGGACCAAAACAAACAAACAAGCCGTCCAGATGGTATGATAAGTGAGGAAGACCTGTATTCCCAAAACAATTTCATCTGCAGGGGGAGCGTGTTCCTACACTAAGAGACGTTTGATAAATTGAGGCAATCGGCTCCCCTCCCCCAAATCCTAACCTCCAGCAGTTACCTGGGAGGAACTGAGAGCCACACTGCTCCCCACTAAGGGCACCCTAAGTCTTGAGTGAGTACCCCTCTTCCTGTTGGTTGTTCTCCATGAACTGGCCCATGAGAGGTGATTTCAGACCCGCAATGGCATCTCCATTTCACTTTTGCTCATCCTTCCATGTGAGGGGTCTTCCTCTCATTCTGCTCTGTTATTAGTCTAATTACTGACTGACCCTGAGTGGATCCCACTCGAGCACCACCGGGAATCACCATGCTGCTATGCTTGGTTGGGATGGGTCACAGGCCAATATTCTTGTTCTGTTATCAAACTATTCCTGGTGAAACTGAGGAGAAATGAAATAATACTGCTACTTAAAACATGAGCTCCGTCCTATGGGGCTGTGGGAGATAAATCTTGTTAAAAATCATCTCAGGACTCTGCTAGTCGTTTTGCCACTAATGCTGTAGCTTGCCCAGCACTTCGGTGGTTTCAGAGCAGCCAAAGAGAGCCTGGAGTAAGTTTTGGAGTGAGGACTAGACAGAGCTTTGCTTCCTGTTATAGAATAAAAAAGATTTCAGCCAGGAATGGTGGTGCATGCCTGTAATTCCAGTACTTGGGAGGCTGAGACAGGAAGATCACAGGTTCAAGACCAGCCTCAATAATTTAGCAAAACCCTGTTTCAAAATTTAAAAATAAAAATAATAAAATTAAAGGACTGAGGGTATATCTTGGAGGTAGAATGCCCTGAGTCCAATACCCAGGACCGAATAAAAAAGGAAGAGGAGGGGAAGGAGGAGGAGAAAGAGGAGGAGGAGGAGGAGGAGGAGGAGGAGGAGGAGGGGAGTTATTCAGAGTTTATGGGGGTGGAGGGCAGAGTGGGAGAGAAACGAGTAAGCAAAAGATGGGCAGAAAGATGGGAGGAAAAGAGCCAATGAGCCAGAGAGAAGCCTGTGCAATCCATCCAGGTGCCAGGGATTTGAAACACCTTCACAAGAGTGGACTGGCATAACTTAGAGAACAGAGGGCAACACTCATTTGCAGCAACTTCTGTACCCCTCATAGTCTTTTCAAACTTTTAATAAGGTCTGCTATACATGGTAGGTGGGAAATTTTAAGAAGAAGAATTGTGGACTCCACACCAAGGCAAACAGGTAAATGAGCAGGTAGGCTTGTGAAGGAGATGTCTGTCAACTGAATAGGAGCAGTAGAAGGCAGAGGTACATGTGAGAATAAAAACCTCAGTGGTTCTGAGGCCACGGGGCAGGCAGGCATCGGACTTCCCATGTTCTGAATTAGGAGCTGACTTTTTTATTTTAATGGATACTCTAATTACACACTTGGTAATGCCAGCCGTGTCCCTAACATATATGAGAGGTGAGGAATATAAATACAGTCTATTTGTGTAAATTCTAGAAAAGTTATAAGCCAAGTGAAAAAGTTGGCAAATGTAATATGTTTTAAAATCAGACACAGGCAAATATATCTTCATAAAATCATAAAAAATACCTAAGAATTTGTGACTCTAATACGTTGCAAGCTGGCAAAGTATCAGAAACGTCTGGAATATTGTCTGCCTGTGTCTGTGTGTTCTTTTTATGGACTGGCTATGTTTGGATTAGAATAAAATAGATACATAATTCTTAAGATATATGTTTATTCCAAGACATTTATTTTTCTTGCCTTCATTCTAGAGAAATCACTAAGCATATTCTCTTAGTCAATATTTTCACATAATATTTGTCTTAGTGAGAGCAATGCCAAATTAGATCATTTGCCTTGAGTTGTTGTGGTCTTTGGCTAGTTTCTATTAATTTCAATTTGTAGAAAATTTGCTTTGCTGAGGTGGTAGCAACTTAAGCTGGCAAGAAAATGTTTAAAGCAATACTTAAAGGTGGAAATGAAATGTGCACTTTACATATTGTGTTCAAATGGTGTAATGGGATAGAAGCATGTGTTACAAAATGTTTAAATTTCATCATATAAATTGCTACTACTTATATCACAATTCTTTAATATCTAGATCTACACAATTTTGGCGAGGTTCTTCTTTCAAAATTCCAATGTTGTAATATCGTAAAGAAAACCAAAATTGGCAATGTTTAGTTATCTCTCTCTGAGAAGATATATCATTATCTCTAATGGATTTACAAAATAGTTTGGATAGAAGTTAATGCCAGAATTTGTTTATCTATGAATCCTTTCTTTTAGAGTCATGGAAATACTTTTTTTTTTTTTTTTTGCATGTTGACTTAGAGCATTTTCTCTAAAAATTTGAGCAATATTTCTTTACTCCTTTAAAGAGTGGTTTGTTTGATGTTGGTGGTAGTGTTTGGAAACTTTGCTAACATTATTAACTGCAAGCAACATTTCTTATCAAATGACTGTGCATTTGTTCTGCTAACAACCATGATGTATTTAAGAACATCCTCCAGTTTCTCTTGTTTAACCCAAATTTAATTCTGTTTTGAACGACATCTGGTCAGTATTTCTCTCAGATGTCTAACAGCGGTTGTAAGTCAAATTTGATATGTCTTTCATCAAAATATTCCATCTTTGGTAGATTCAGAAACTACTGTATATAATTTTTCAATTGTTTCAAAGACTGTTATATCTATCAGCACACCTGGGACCATGTCTTCTAGTGACAAATTCAAACTACGCAAATGGATGTGGCCCCAAAGAAAAATCTGCTGGAATTTTGGTTGAAATTCTGACATAGATACATTCATTTCAATCAAATTCTGTTTTGGAAAAAATATTCTCATGACATCAAAAGGACTCAATGGCCACTCTCTGATACCTTTGTCCAATAGCACTCGCAAGAGTCAGTCTTCCTTAGTCCTGAATTTGCCCCTCTTGTGACTGTGACTGTATCTTCCAACAGGCAGGGCCAAGCTGCATCTGACATTCCCAGGTGGCAAATCTGACTCCAGTGATTCTACTCTTCATCTCATAGTTTTTATTGGTGAGTAAATTCTTATTTAGTAGAGGGGAGGCAGTTGAGTCATGTCCTTTCGTCTTCTCAAGTGACAGGTTTGATAAGAATAATTTTCTTACTCATATGCATTATTTTCCTAAATAAACCTTCATGAAATAAAAAAATAACATATTAATTGAAAATTTTATGTAAATCTTTCAGGTCAAAACTGTGTTCTCATTGTTTACAGTTTTAAATAGTTCATCTTTTTGAGCTTTTGTGTGCATGTGCTCGTGTGTGTGTGTGTGTGTGTGTGTGTGTGTGTGTGTGTGTGTGTGTGTGGTACTGGGGATGGAACCCAGGGGCATTCTACCTGTTAGCTACACCCACAGTCCTTGTTTATTCTTTTATTTTGAAACAGGGTGCCACTAAGTTGCAGATAGCCTCACTAAGTTGCTGAGGCTAGCCACGAACTTTCAATTCTTCTGTCTCGGCCTCCCAAGTACTGAGATTACAAGTGTATGCCCACATCTGATTTAACAGATTTTTTAAGGAGCTCAAACGTCTTAATTTTTCTGTCACATCCTTGACTTGTTCTCATTCTCATTGGCCTAAAGAATTTTTTAAATGTCTTATTTCAAAGTGTACAGAATTTAAATCTATTTTCATTAGAAATTAAAATTAGCTGGGTGTGGTGGCACACACCTGTGACCCCACAACTTCGGAGGCTGGGACAGGAAGATCCTAGGTTCAATTTAGTAAGACCCTGTTTTAAAATAAAAAATAAAAAGGGCTGGGGGTGTAGCTCAGAGATAGAATGCCTGTGGATTCAATCCCCAATACCAAAATAAAATAAAATAAAAATTAAATTAAGTTAAATATAAAACATTTTATAAACAAAATAATTTTTACATTTTAAGTTATTTTTATATAACTCTTAACTATTCAAATTAAAAGACAAATATTAATTCGACTTAACAGATATAGAAATTTCATAAAACATTTCAACTGAATTTTATCTAATATATTAGTATTTTACTTATACTATCTCAGATACCTTTACAAAGTTAAATTATTCACAAGGATAGCAGTCAATGTCCATGTAATTTGCCAATGTAAAGAAGCAGCACTGTATGTTTTGAAAATTGCACAATATTGTGTTGGCTACAAGCATATAACTTAAAGCAACACTGCAAAGCCTTTCTCATAGTCTTGAGTCTCTATGGGGTCCTAATTGGCATGCAGAGACAACTCGAGACTGGACAATCGGCACTCCTGGGAAATGATCATCTCTCACACAAGAACTTGCCGCATTTATGCTATCTGAGAGGACAAATATGACAAGTTAATTAATTTGTTGTTTCCTGGTAAGAGTGTCTGCCATTCAAACTTCTCCTCCTGCTTGGGAATTTCCATTGTGGAGTGGCACAACCCATCAACTTGATTGCTTTTGGACATAATTGCTTTTTTTTGAGGACAAAGGACAAGAGACATGGAAAAATATTTCTCTGGGGGAATTAAAGGTGTTATTTGAGCAGATGTTAGGATTTTGCATCTTTACACCGGCACTGGACACTGGATCCAGAGGATAGAAGCACCTCTATGCTTGTGGATATATTGATTTGGGGCTATGTTCATGATAAGTGGATTCCTCTAAAATGAGGGGTCATGGCAATAAGACGTCATATGTTTAGTGTATTGGGATGTGTATTGGGCTTTTCTTCAACTGCTATCTCTAACATTTATCAACAAATTTATTGTATATTTTGAATTTCAACCTCCTTTCTAGTTGTGGACATCTGTGGCTACTTTTTGGCTCTATCTACTTCTCCTTTGGTTAGATAAAAGCAAAGAAAATTAAGTTTTTCTAGTAACTGTATTTCTCCAACTCTAGGTGTGTTCAGGGGGATGGAATTTTCTGATTGGCCAACCTGGGTCATCTATTCCTGGCTGTCTTGGGAGAGATGGGTCCCTGTTGGTCATGTGGTATGGTCCTTCAGAAGTGCCTTCTCCATCCTAGACATAATGAGAAGAAATTGGAGCATGGGCCTGGCCAGGACCAAGTTCCCAGGGATAATATGATCTCTGAGATTTCTCTATTTCAAAATTGTCCGCACTGCAAGGCATTGTGGCATATGCCTGTAATCTACTTGGGAGGCTGATAGAGGAGAATCATGGGTCTGAGGCAAGCTTCAGCTACTTAGAGAGACCCTATTTTAAAATAAAAAAGAGTTGGGAGTGTAGCTCAAGGATAGAATGCTGCTGGGATCAATCCCCAGTACCAACAAAACAAAACAAGTCTTTCAGCAATAAAAACCATGTAAGTCTAGAGTCAGCACAGCCCATTTCTACCACACACTTGGGGAATGCCTACCAGAGGGAACAAAGACACATTTAGACAAGTAAGAGCCAAGAGATCGGGAGAAAGTTATCTGATGATGTCATTTGAGCCCCTGGGCCCAAATCTACCTGCTATGGACTACTGACTACATGAATAATTACATTCTTTTATTCTTGTCTTTTTTCTTATTTAGTTCAGGTTCTATTTTTGTCATTTACAACTAAAATGTTCCAAATAATTCATACCCTTCCTTTCACCTCCCAGTGTTTTCAGTTTGACACCTCCCTCTCCATTCAGTTCCTGGGACACTGAATTAAAGAGTGAATAAAACCCACCAGAGCTTACTGGTTGTTCCCACACATAGAAGCATTCATTACTTCCTCTATCATTCATTTATTTGATAGGTATACTATTATCTCCATGGTTACAGATGAGAGAATATCTGTTCATGAAGTTCAAGGTCTTGCCCAATATCAAGAGTTAGAGAACAACCGAGGCAGGATTTGGAGCTTGGAGGAACTGACTCCAAAACTTAAACTTCCCAGCCCTTTTCACCAAATCACCAGTTTTTAAAATATAGTGTTGTTTGTTGGTTCTTGTGTGGTTTGCATTAGGTGCCTTACATTATGTTTCCTGTTGGTTGTCCTTGGGTGTGTGTGTGTGTGTGTGTGGGTAGGGGAGCATACTGGGGATTGAAACCCAGGGGCCTTCTACCTCCAGGCTACACTTCCAGCCCCATATTATTTTTTATCTGGAAATAGAGCTTCACTAAGTTGTTGAGCATCTCACTAAATTGCCTTGAACCTGAGATCCTCCTGTGCCAGCCTCCCAAGTCCTGGGATTACAGGCGAGGGCCATTGCACCTGCCTTCTCTGTTGCCTTTCCTCTCTCAGTGGTTCCAGATTCTCTTTGCCAACCCTATTCCCCACTTAGTTTTCTCAGAGATCGTCCATCTTCCCTAGCATCTGGAAAGCTCTTAGCAACTCTCTGGTTGGTTTGCCTTTCAGAATTCTTACTTCTTACTGTGCCCAGCACCAAGCACAGATCCTGTGAGCCAGGTGACCAGACGTGGTCGCATGTTGGGAATTCTTTTATCCACTGATCATTTGTTCCTTCACTAGATAAAAATACTGACTGTGTTTGCCTTGAGTCTCTTCTATAGTAAATTCCTTTAGTCACTTCATTTTTTTTTTTTTTTTTTTTTTGCGGTACTGGGGATTGAACTCAGGGGCATTCTACCTCCGAGCTACACCCCCAGCCCTATTTTTTATACTTTATTTTGAAACCGGGTCTCGCTAAGTTGTGGAGTGCCTCACTAGGCAGCTGAGGCTGGCCTCGAACCCCGATCCTCCGGTCTCAGCCTCCCGAATGCTGGGATTACA
>PVLC010026189.1:0-23014 GCA_004027655.1 Graphiurus murinus | reverse complement strand
GCTCTCACTAGAAGCTGAGCAGATGCTCATGCATGCTCTTGAACCAGAACTGTGAGGTAAATAAACCTCTTTCCTTTAGAAATTTCCCAGCTTCAGCTATGGTAATAGAAAATGGACTGAGACATGTGACTAATGCCTGTGATTCTTAAAGAAGGAGGTGAAAGCCCTAAAACCCAGAATGCTTTTCACAACAGCAGGAGTATCTTTCAAGCTCTTTATGTCCACTCTGTGGCATTCAAAGGAAGATGTGTATTTGCTTTATAGGATGTCTACACCAGTAGAAATGGAGTGAGGTGATGCCTAAATAACTGAAGAAAACTCAATATTATAAACCTTTCTTATTAATAACTGGTCAGGCAGCTGATGCCTTGAAATTAAGATTTCTAATTAAAATTTTAATTTTGGATGTATCGTTTAGACATTTAATTTAGGTAAGTTTATATGTTCCGATGATGACACGTTATATGAAAACAATGACCATGTTTAATCCCACTGATACCTTTACCTACTGCTTTCCTTAAGATCAACTCTCCCGCCTACCCTAAAGCAGCTACTTTTCTCTGATCTGTCACTCATTCCCAGTATCTGATTCCTAAATTGGTGGTCATGGCAACTTTTCACTCCAAAGCAGGGAATCTTCAGATCTCAAATATGTTGACGTTTGTGTTTAGGATTAAAAAGCGTGGAGATCCTATAGCATTCTAAGATTTCTGCCTTAGTGGAGAAAACATCTGTTGGGTAGAGTCTTAAACAGCATTCTGGCTAAATTCAGTTGATGGGAATCCTTGAGCTAATTTGCTTTCCCTGTACCAAGGAGCTAGGAAATGCAATGGATTTGGAAATGTTTTAATACATAAAAGACAATTCTAAAGGGTCCAGAAAGTAAGTAAAGCAAACACACATCACCAATAACCAATATTTCTAAAAAAAAACAAAACCAGAACTTCTGGAAGGCTTGTTTGTTAAGAATCAGTTAAGGGATTTGTGAGGCACCGGATGGTAACTTTTGTTGAGCATTTCTGTAGTAAATGAAAACTCTACTCTGAGATTATTAAAGCAGCACTCTGTTAGAGGGGGGAAAAAAAAGAAAAAAGAAAAAGAAAAACTATGAGAAAGCGGCCAGAAATTAAAATTAAATGAAAATAAGCATGAATGAGTGAGCAAGAAAGATAAAGATACTAATAAGGTATGATTTTCAGATCCACACAGGGACTCTAAAAAGCTTATTAACTGTCACTACCACACTGGGTTTTAAGTTATTCTCTCGCTCTGCCTTCCAGAAGAAGAAATGCTCTTCAGGAGCGCAGTGAACTTTGATTAATTGCTTTCATACACTCTCACTGGCTTCAAGACATGGTAGGAAAGAGCCTTAGTGACTCAGAGTAAGTGCTTATGATTCTGGGAAATACATTTAACATTAAAGAAATGCATTAAAGAGATAGATCTTTTTGCATTTTTATGTTTTCTTAATAGTTAGAAAGGCTTTTCTTTTTATTAAATGTTTACTTATTTCAAAGCACTAGAATGTATTCTTCTTCCTTTTTATTATTATTATTATTTTAAGTGGATCTTGGGCTTTTTTGAAGGCTGGTTGAGTAAATAGACACAACTGATGGCCTGTGCATAAAACCCTAATACAAATTCAAACAGATTGCTTGGCTGGGATTCAGTCTTTAGTCAACACCAAGATATGCCTTTTTTATTTGTCTACCACACAACATCCCCTCTTTCTCTTTCCTTCCTTTTTCTCTACCTCCTCTCCCCTGGAAATCCAAAAACTAGGAAAGGAAAGAATGTTTTGAGACCAAATCACATTTCATTTCTAAACTTTTGTCTCTCAGCTGGGAGCAGTTCCCCAGCTGCCTTGGCCTTCCCATGCCCAGCCTGTCCGGGTGCACTCCAAACTATCATGGATTCATCCTGCAGAAGGAAATGGCTCCACACAGGAAATGGCTCAGAAGTTACATGCACAGGCAGGTGGGGTCATCTCAGCAAATTGCTGCTTAAGGGAAAAGCTGACTTGTCAAAGAACAAATTCAGAGTGGGCTAACTAAAAAGTTCTGTGAGCTGGTGGCTTTATCTCTAATCCTTAGACAAAATGTCAGATATTACTTCATTCCAATGGCACCAGTTAACATAAGCGCAATTTGTATATAATCAATTGTCAGAAAGGACAGAGGATGGTGCCTAAGCTCTTACGTATAAATAACAAGTGGACAAGATAAATAAATTACATATATATTGATTTAAATACAATTGCTATGCAAAAGACTATTTTAAAGGTATTTCCAAATGCGATTGCTCCATCTTCAGATATAAGAGAAACAGGGCAGATTTTCTGTAGAATTTGACTGTACTAAACAAGAATAAATGATTGAGCTCTAGATTCAGTCTAATGGGAATAAAACTTATCTTTATAACTCTGATTAAACAACAAAAAAAAATTATCGCCTCTTTGATGCCCAAATTAGCATCTTTTCTCTAGCATACTGAATTAATTAGTTGAGTGACAAAAGAATTAGTCCATGAAGGATCAAAGCTGAAATCATATTTATCTGAAATTTGAAATTAAGAACATACAGTGTTAACCCTCTATGTCTCATGTAATATTCTTTTGTGTTCTATATATTCTGAACCTTGTGCATGTCACATAATGTATAACTAGGGATTTTTTTATTTGCATATTCTTCTTCATTTTAATATAGAAAATCTCCCCTGAAAAGACAATGAGTACATCATAGAAAATCTTTTCCTTCTGGGGTAGGAAACTTTTCCATTGTGCCATAAAAATCTAAAATTACATGGCTTTTTTTTGTCAAGCATTTATTGTATAAATACAAAAGAAGCAAAGTAATTAATGCATGATAGAGCTGGTAAGAGGCTTAAACAATGGGAAAGAATTATTATATTGATTCTTAATATGTGATACTAAGTTGGAAAGTGTTCTTAAAAGGTGAAAGCTCGCCGGGCGTGGTGGCGCACGCTTGTAATCCCAGCATTCCGGAGGCTGAGACCGGAGGATCCGGGTTCGTGGCCAGCCTCAGCTACCTAGTGAGGCACTCCGCAACTTAGTGAGACTCGGTTTCAAAATAAAGAATAAAAAATAGGGCTGGGGGAGTAGCTCGGAGGTAGAATGCCCCTGAGTTCAATCCCCAGTACCGCAAAAAAAAAAAAAAAAAAAAAAAAAGGTGAAAGCTCTCAACTTTGGCTTTTTAAATTTTCATATTTGTTGTTGTTTGTAAAAGAAAAAAGCAATTTTGAATAAGGGATAATTGTTAGGGATTATTTTCTGAGATGTCATAATTCACCATAACACATGATTTACATTATGATGTGAAACTACAATGTACCAATAAAAGCACATTAAAATAATTAATGTTTCTGGGATATCCATAACATTTTTGTAAAAAACCCCAAACAAAAAACTTGTGTGGACATATTAATCTTTCATTAAGACTAGATGGAATTTGGATTCAGGGAGGTGTGGGGATGAGGAGGGTTTGTGCTGATGTTGGCAGCAGTAAGGCACTATTTTAATTCTTGCTAAAGTGTGAACTACTTAAGAGCTCAGGCTGGGCCTGCATATATTTCTGTTGTATTCATTGAACAAGTTCATGCTGCATGTGAAAATCTTTATGCCAGATCCTCAGGTAAGCGTGAAGGCTACAGTAAATTAGTTAAGGTTTCTACCCTCTGTGTTAGTGACCAATAACAGAGTAAAAAATTTTTAATGTACTTTTATTGGTGCATTATAGTCTCACATGATAATATAAATCATGTTGACATTGACATACATGCACATAGTACTTGGTGCCCCCCTGAACCTCCACATCCCTCCTCTTCAGTACTGAGATTGACAGTGATATTTTCCAGAGTAAAAACTTAATAACAATTATTGAGCTGAATGAAATGTGGGATCAGGATCTCATGGAAGATACCACTTGCTCCTTATCTTCTATTATAGAAGAAGGACCTAAGGGTACCTCCTAACTCACCCTGTTATCCAACCATAAAGCTCCCAATCTCAAAGACACTTTCCCTATGAACCTCCAACTCACCTTACTAGCTTCAGCCCCAATGTCTACAGCTCACCTGCTAAAGGTAATAAACACCTGGATGTCCCAGAGCCATGGGACACTGAGTCACCTTACTTTCATATCTCATGATGACCAGTTCTTTCATGCTTCACAAATACCCTGTTTTCAGAAATGCTAGGCCAGATTTGAACATGAAATTTAAACCCAAAGCTATTCATTAAACATGATTAATCTACAAGATATCATCTATGAAAATAAAAAAGAAAAACAACAACAAAAACCTCCCATTGTCTATCTCATACTTGAGTCTTTAATTTCAGAGTTTCTAAAATTATGGTCTCAATCATCAGCTCCAAACAAAGATATGTGTGAGGGAGAGTTCTGTGTTCTCTGGAGTTTTGACAGGACTCATCTTTGTCATTAGATTTCATCCTGTCCTTAATAGAATTCCAAATAATAATATTTCCATCTGTACTCTTTCAGATAATAGTGGGTTTCAGTGTTTTTTTTTTAAGAAAGAGGTAATTAAATAATATAAGCCCTAACTCAGTTTATAAGGCAAGGGATAAGATTTCAATATTTTATGTTAGATTTAGAATAAAGTTAACTAATACCCCTTTTTATTTTATCAGTCCCTGGAGAGTAAGCCATAAAATGGAATTGATTCTCAATATGAATAAGCTGAGAGGGGAAAATATTTATATCCTGAATGTCTCAATGAAATTCTAATAATACTTTGACTCTTCTAGGTCCATAAAAGTGCAAGTCTCCTGGTATTTTTCAAATTTGTGCTGCCTGCAAGGGTCTTCTTTTTTTTTTTTAATTTAGTTTTTTTTTTTTTTTAAGTTTTCATAGTTTCTTCCATGAGTTTAGAAATTAGGACCTAGGAATAAGACAAAATTACAAGCAACTCCTATTAGGAGTAATCGATCATTATTTTATTGTAGTAATTGGAATTGAATCCAGGGGCATTCTACTTCTAAGCCATACACCCCCAGCCCTTTTAAATTTTTGTTTGTAAACAGGGTCTGGTTAGGTTGCTGAGTCTGTCCTTAATACTGCAATCCTCCTGTCTCAGCCTCTCGAGTACTAGGACCCAGCTAATTATTTTAAATGAGTTGTCGTCCATTCACTACACCACACAGTAAATACTGTAGCCTCCTCCAGATCCCATAATACTGTGCCAAAGGAGCTCAGCTCAGTATGATTGCTCAAGAGTCACTGAGAGATAAACAGTTTCCCTTTGTCCTGCAGGACTTGGACAACAGACAGATATATTTTTTTCATAGGAATATATTTCCCATGGGATTTTACTATAACTTTATAAAAGTGGATATAATCCCATTCTCCAGCAGTATGACTAGAAAATACATATCCAGGATTAAATGCCAACGACAACAACTCTATTCTGACAAGGTTTTCTAATCACCATATTTCAGAAAGAATTACAGAAAATGCACAATCATAAAAAGTATGCTTTCACCTGGAAATGCATAGTAGCTTAGCACAGTGATGATTTACAATTTGACCAAAGAAATCAGAAATTGATTTATAGTCTGTCCAAAGCATCAGGCTCCTATTTGCTTGTCCACTAGACTGTGAAACTACTATTCTGCTTTGTAAGTATATTTTCCTGCTCCTCCCTTCATGTACCATTGGCTAATTTTTCCTTTTTTTTTTTTCAATACCACAGATGAATAATTCCTGCAGATGCCTGATACTATTCTACAGTCCAAAATGGCTTCCAGTGTTCTCACAAAACAACAAAAGAAATCAATGCTAGAAATTTTGCTTCTATGTAATTAAATGCACAATCCTATAAGGGACATAACTAAAGAAATTAGAGGTCTGAGCCCTGAGTGGAAGAGTCCAGATGGAGGTCTCTGGTGAATATATATATATATATTTTTTTAAAACTGGGTTACTATCAACCATATAAATTAGCCAGAGGTATATATTTACCTCTGAAGCTATTTTAAAATATCAGATTAATTGTGGATCACATCACATAAAAAATGATATTGGAAACTGTACTTTTGCACAGCTATGTGTTTATTCAGATGACAGAGAGGGGTCCTATAATCTTTCACAATGCATACAATCTTTCAGTCTGTGTTTCTGAATGGCTTGGATGGCCAGCAAGGGATGCACCAGCAGCATTACGGGATGACTGGTGAGTTGACAACTGGCACCCGGCACATCTGCAGCATGTATTTGGCTTTGGATTTAATGCTCTGGTCTCCCCATTTTCAGTCTTCCTAAACTTCACCACCTAATATTGAAGCAACTTCCAATAACTAATCTTTTTCACAAACATTACAGTCATATTTGATTCTGTAGAAACCCATAGTATTTGTGTTTTTCATTTTGGAAGGTTATTTGGAAACTCAAGCCAATATACTTTTTCAAGTGTGACTAAGCTGTTGTCATTCATTTTACACCCATCCTAACACTCTCTAGAACCATCCTACTTTGTGCTGTGTGTTCACTAATCCAGTCAATCCAGTGATGGAAGAATCAGTTTGGATAAAAGAACAATAAATCCACCCATTATCTCAGTTCTATAAAAGCAATATTTGAGTGCATTAGTAAGAAAGAAAAGAAAGAAGAACGAGCAAATGTTCAATGTGGTAAGAAAAGCCTGGCAGAAAATATTTCATCTAAATTTAGTGAGTTAGGGCAAGGAGAGGCAATTTTAAAAGGGCCACATTAATGAACCCTGAAACAGAAGATTCATGAATAGTAACTCCATCTGAAGTAATTTATTAATATTATACCTAAAACAATGATTATTTAATAAGAAGGCAAACTTTTTAAAGTAATTCATAAGTACTTTCAAATATAAAATGCCATTAAGAACTCATCATGTAATACATAAAACTATGGTTTATGTTTTTATTTATATATTAGATTTACATTGGATTTTGTGTGAAATATGCATATTATATATTGATTTTATGCAAGCACCAATATATTTCAAAAACAAATTTATTCAATAAGTGCTTTTGAAATATTGCATATTTAATTATCTGCCTCTGTGAAAAATGTCCTACTTGCATTTTTAGTTATAAAGAGATTTGTATGCCAAATGTTTTTATTGGTTCAAGCACCATAGAGTTACAGAAAGTCTCTTAGGGCTGGAGGGAATCTTTGAGATCATGTTTATTTAATCCCTCCCAAGGCTCAGAGAGTCAAGTGACCTGTCTAAGGTCACAGCGGTATTTGAGACCAAACAAGGACTTGAATCCCTCAATTTGGTACAAAGTTCTTTCCATTCAGCTATGTTCCCCAATTGTTTGTACATATGTTATCAATTATTAACCAGAAGTTCTGAAGCCTTGAAAATGAATCTCACTCAATGAAAGTTTAGCCTTCTTAAAGTTCCAATTTCCCAGAAATGCAATTAGTTATAATGACAAAGGCCAATTTAGTGGCTACTGAGGCAAGTACAACCTGCCAACAAAAGTAAGGACTGGATATCTTCCCCACATCGTAAGCTCCCTCTCTCACCCTGGTCCACAGACAGACGCTTATTATGTGCCATCTGATTGATCAGATTGCTAAGAAACAATTACTCAATTATTTAGCTCAATTGGTCAGAACACAGTGGTAATGGGGTCAAGGTCATGGGTTGGCTCCCTGGTGTAGGCCAGTTAACTTGGACTTATTCCATAACCACAGGCACTACTCCCAGCCCCAGCTGGTCTTGCGAATGCATGCCAGTGGTCAAAAGGGCACTTGCCAAGAAAACGTGGACAGAGCAGCATAAATCCAACAGTTCTCCCAGAAAGACAGCTCAGTGCCAGTTTTGTTGAACGTACATGGGCTAATAGTAACATTTTCACATGATTCCAAATTTTGTAACACCATAGAATTACAAATCTCCGGTTTCAAAAGGAATTTTTAGAAAATATGAAAGCTTGTGGGAAACTTAAACTTAAGAAGCAAGCATTTGAGATTTACAGGGAATGTTTTAAACAGGAGTCAGTGGATTCTACCAGCTTCAAAAACTATGAAAAAAATAAGTTAACAAATTAGGTCTACTTTTGTAAAATATTTGAATTTTTGAATATTAACTCAGACTTAAAAAAAATAGTATGTAGCCCAAATGTAAGGTATATATGATACAATTCAGTCTGTAGGATCCCAGTTTGCAAATGTTGTTGTATCTAAGAATCTAAATATTTATATATGTATATATACAAATATATGTATATGCATATATGTATATATACATATACATATGTATATGCACATATTTGTATATATACATATATATGTATATGCATATATGTATATGTACATATTTTAGCTAATGTAGCTACCTTACATAAATTGACTGAGCTTTTCGTTGACTAATACATACTTGCTTAGGTCTCAGCTAATGTTGAACCAGGGGTGTTAGAATAGACATACACAAAACAGGAATGTACTACTTTAATGGTAACCATTATATGATGTGAAATAGAGATTTGTGTAGGCTGGAGTTGTTGGGTATCATTTGGTAGATGAGGCAGGATCATATCAAGCTTCTGAGGTTCAGCATAAGTAAGTATTTTTATATGCCACACATCTAAATCATCAATGTTTCCTTTGGAAGGACCTCTAAGGAACTTATAAACCAGCTGAGCTTCCACAGTAACACAGTATTGAAGCTTAGACTTTGTTTCCAAAGTTTAAAACCCTAAAAATACCCCATAATTTTGTTCTGTATTGCAGGAAAATGGATTGCATTAAAGAATATTATGCTAAGTGAGATCAGCCAGTCTCAGAAAGTTAAGAGTCATATGTGTTCTCTCATACGTGGACGTTAGAAAGAAAATAGGAAAGAAAAGGGACTTCAGATAAATGATGAGAGAGATCAATAGGATGGTAGAAGAGGATTGGAGGAGCAAGGTGGGGAGAGGAAAAAGGAGAAGAGAGGAAGGACATAATCCAAATAATGCTATATTCATATATGAGGGTATCACTACCAACCTCACTAACATGCACAGGGATCTGAAGGGAGGGAAATGCACCAAGGGCCGTGTGCACGCATGGATGTGTCACTTTGAATCTCACTATGATGTATGATTACAATGTACCAACAAAAGTATAAAATCCTTAAAAGAAAACATTTTCATCAAGAGTTCATGGTGATCTTTACAAAATTGGCCCAAAAATCCTTCTCTTAGGTAGTAACACAGAGGGAGGGCAACATTCCCATTTCTCACCAATGCAAGCTGTAGGCATTCAGGACAGGAAGGCTCAGGGTGTAAATATAAATATAAAAATACTAGGAACTGGACATGGTGGTGCATGTTTGTAATCCTAGTACTTGGGAGGCTGGGCAGGAGGATCGCATGTTTAAAGCCAGCCTCAGCAACTTAGTGAAATCCTTAGTAACTTGGTGAGGCTCTGTTTCAAAATATAAGTAAGTAAATAAATAAATAAATAAATAAATAAATAAATAAATAAATAAATAAATAAATAGACCTGGGGATAGAGCTTGGAAGTAGAATGCCCAGGGTTCATTCCCTAGTACAGAAAACAAAACAAAACAAAAAAAAAGTACTAGGAAAAGGTATAGTACTAGTACTTGGTGATTAAAAACCTTTATGGATTCCTGCAAACTAATTAAATTATGTATCTTACAAAAAAATACAATTCATTAGATTTCTTATATCAGTAGACTAAAAAGTTCTATCAGTAGCTTAAAAATATTAAGCTCATTCAAGAAGTATTTATCAAACACCAATTATTTATCAGGCTCTGTGATACTCACTAGAGATACATAAAGGAACTGGGTGGGGTTGGGGCAGCCTACCAAGTGTTATGGGCATGTAGGTCACTATCACTAAGAACTGCATTATAATGGGAGATTATAAGGTACCAATGTACCAATAAAAGTATAAAAAGAAGAAATTCAAAGTCTAGTGGCTATTTCTTGATTAAAATGGAAGATCTCTCAGACTAAAAAACAAAACAAAACAGAAAAACAGCAAGGTAAGGGCTACCATCTCAATAGTAGCCGATTTGTTGGTTAACATCTTAATTTTGCTTGTTTTACATTTTTGAAATATGACTGAAACCCTGGTTCTCTGGGAGGCAGAACCATACTTACATTAATGTGTATCATTTCTAGGAGTTCACAGGTTCCCAAAAGTCTATCCATGGTTATAAGTCACAAATATCTGTTTTAATCCAATTAAGATGCTCCCCCTCCATTACCCCAGTACCACAAATTAATCTCAGCTTTGTAGTGAAGCACTCAGAGATGGCTGGGAAAGGTGATAGAATTAGGGGGTTCTCAATAGAAACATTATTTTACATAGATTCTTAAGACTGACCATAAATTTATCATTAAATCAGCAACTGCCAAGATTATATGGGTATCAAAAATAAGTAAAAGTCACCTAATCCCTACTCAGATCTATTTTACTAGCTTGCAATCAATTCTCAGTGAGTCAGAGGCTTTTTAGCTACTATGTAGATTACCACAGCCTGTGCTTCCCCCTTTTTCTCTGTCTTTCCATTTTTATGGTCACCTGAGGACTCATTAGTGCTTCCACCAGAGGATGAGTAAAGGAAGGGAAAGGATATAAAACTTAAAGTGAGTCGATTTTGCTACCTTTAAGTGGTTGTGGGAAGAAGAAGCGATTAAAAGGCTGTGGATTATGTGAAGATTTCAATTATCCAGACTCTCCCTGTCAGTCTTGCCAGAAATAATTAAGAATTGGCTCTAATCCTCCTGGAATGGTGGTAGCAAGCACACAGTAAATAAGACAACGTGATGTATACTCTGCACTGAGAAAGATAAACGTACTTCTAGCTCACACTTTCAGAGCTCCAAGAAGCAATTCAACACACATCAATCCATTGGGCAATTTCACGAATATGGACATTAGATGCGTGGGTAAGGATTATAAATCATGTAATATCCATACAGTTCAATATCCATACAGCAGAATACTATTCACACAAGAACATGGATGAATCTCAAATGTGGCTAATGAAAGAAGCCAGATTCAAAAGGTTACATATTTTCTTTCTTTTTTTTTTTTTTTTTTTTTGTGGTAGTGGGGATTGAACCCAAGTCTACTTCTAAGCTACACCCTCAGCCATATTTTTTATTCTTTATTTTGAAACAGGGTCTCACTAAGTTGTGGAGGACCTCACTAAGTAGCTGAGGCTGGCCGCAAACCTACGATTCTCCTGTCTCAGCCTCTCAAGTACTGGGATTACAAGCGTGTGCCACCATGCCCAGCCAAAAGGTTACATATTTTCTGATTCCATTTATCATGAACTGAAAGAGAGAAAACTACAGGGATGGAAATAATCAGTGAGTGTCACGGGTAGGGAGGACCAAGATGATTTAGAGTTCTAAAACTATTCTGTATCATGACTGTGGATACATAACTATTAGCACTTGTCAAAACTCAGAGAGCTCTATACAATAGAGTGATTTACCGTACAGATGTTGAAAATAAGCCATCAAGATGTGAGAAGGGGGACCCCAAATAGGAAAACAACCACAATGAATAAGTCTAATTATATTAAAAATCACTAACATAATCACACTGGAGGGTTTGGGGAAGAAAAGACCTAACCCAAATAACATTTGAAAACAGTTCTTTGAAAACTATACAGCTAAAGGCAAAATGAATTTTACACAAATACTGTGCTCTGGTTAGTACGAGGGTGAGCATACTGATTCTGAAGCAACTTTAGGAATATATTAGCACTGAACAAATAATATATTGTCGATAAGAGAAAACTTTCTCTGTGTAAGAGAAAGAAATTAATACTAAGAAAAGAGGGAAAGCCAGAAAGAAGATTGTTGTGTTGGATTGAAATTAGAGGTATCAGAATAAAGTCATGTATTTTGATGCATATACAGATAGACTCAGAAGTAAATAAAGATATTTGTATGCAAAGGGATACATATGTATGTGTGTGTGTGTGTGTGTGTGTGTGTGTGTGTGTGTGTGTATTTTTTTCTGTATCCCTAAGATATGTCTGTTCAGAGGTGGTCTAGAAGCAATGAGATGCAAGCAGTGAGATCCTGTAGCCCAGATCTTAGTTTTTGAATAGGATTCTACAATAAAAGGAATCAGGCCTCTTTGGATAGTTGGCTGATTCCTGGACTGTACCAGGGAAAATGAGATGGGCCTGTAGCATCTCATGGTACCAAAAGTAAGAAAGTTCTTGAGAAAGGCTGGACAAGTTAAAGAGGAACAGGAATGACATGGCCGAAGCTTGGAAAATTTGAGCAACAAAATAAATAAGACTGGATTATGACCCAGAGAATAAAGTAAATATCCACAAGTCTATAATCTATAAATAAATTGAATAAATAAACTAGTGTGTGTGTGGGTGGAGGGGGGAAGAAAGGACAGCTCTTTTTTAGAAAATAATTCTAATTTATGAACAGAGAAGGAATGAGTGACGTAGGGCATCCCCATTGGGACACCACAGAGACAACTGCTGCTTCCCGAGAACCACTGATGGGGGCTGAAATCAGTGGATCAAAGTATGAGGGGAAACTCGAGGTTTACATGGTCTCATAATATCTCCCTCAAGATATTTATTAATTACACAGGGGAAAGAAGTAACTTGACAGTGAAGGGACTTATATGCTTTAATGAGATCATCAAGATTAGCAAAGCCAGTTATAAGACATACCAACACCAAGTGCTGATGAGTACACTGCAGTATTCTGGGCAAAAAAATTAATGAGCTCAATCTAATCATGAGAAATCATCAAACTCAAATTGAAGGACGTTTTGCAAAGTAAATGATCACTACTTTTTGTTTTCTTGGTACTGGGGATTGAAGCTAGGAGCATACTATTTCTAAACTACACCTCCAATCCTTTTTATTTTTTATGTAAGACCCTGAAGCAGAATTTTTCTAAATTGTTGAGGGTCTCACTGTGTTGCTGAGGCTGACTGGCCTCAAACCTATGATCCTTCTGTCTTAGCCTCCCAAGTACTGGGATTACTGGCTTGTGTCACCACACCTGGCTTGGTTACTACTTTTTAAAAAATCAAGTTCATGAAATATAAGGAAAGGCTGAAAACTCACAGAGCACAGGAAAGCAAGGAGACATAAGCAAAATGATGTGGGATCTTGGACAAGATCCTCAAATGGAACAAAGACATTAAAAAGCTGGTGACATTCAAATAAGGCTCGTAGATTAGTTAATAGTGTCTTGTACCAGTTCTAATTTCTTAGCCTTGGTTCTTGTACCACAGTATCTCAACATTTGGTCTATTTTTTGCAACTTCTCTGTAAGTCTGAAAGTTAAAAAAAAAAAAAAAAAAAAAAAGCTTTGTAACTGGAAGAAGAAAAGGAGAAGGTACAGGGTGGTTAGAAAATAGTTATTTTTATTCTGCTTTGCATATCTCTATTATTTCTCACCTCTAACTAATTCACCTTTCCTGCCCATTAACTGCAGACTTCCCCCAAAGAGGAATGCATACACCATCTACATGTGTCTGAGACTTCCAGAAATAGGTTCATTAATTTAATATATACACCACTCTCCCTTGACTTGTTTTTAGCATATACACCACTCTCCCTTGACTTGTCTTGGTTGCTAATTCATTAGCTTCAAAGGAAAAGGAAGTGAAGTGAAAGTGAAAGCCATGGAGAGAGAGGAAGGCTGGCATCATGCCAGCTAGAAGGATGAACCCAAGGAATACGAAGGAATGGTGAAGATGAGAAGCAGAAGTGGGCAAAATGAAAGGAGATAAATTACTAAATAAATGCAAGCCTTAAATGCACAATGCTTTCAAAACTTCTGAAACTTTGGCATTATCTATTTTTGTTTTTGTTTCTTTTTCTTGGTACTGGGGATTGAGCCTAGGGGGATTCTACCTCTGGGCTACGCCCTCAGCTGTATTGTATTTGTATTTTGAAACAGGGTCTTGCTAAATTGCTGAGGCTGGTCTTGAACCTGTGATCCTCGTGTCTTAGCCTTCCAACTACTGGGATTATAGAAGTGTGCCACCACACTCAGCCTGTTATCTACCTTGAACATAGCCCTTTAAGGAAGTTTCTACTTGAAGCCATCTTAAGTAGTAGACCTACTATGTACAGCTTGCTTTTGACTAGTAAAGATTTAACAAAGGCAAGGTTAAGAGAGGCTGTCACTTCAAAAATTTAATTTTTAATTTTGTGTGTATGACATACTATGAGCAAATAACTGTCTATACATTTTTTTAATGTAAAACATTTCAAGTAGATAAGAACTCTCACTCTATACCTGCTAAGTTAAATCACTGCAAAGATACAAGATGCTGCCATTTTTATCTTTGCCAATTACAAGAACTATTCACAGTAATTAGAGAATCAGCCGAATTTTGCTATGGGATGTGGGATAATACCAGAGTCATTTGTGAAACTATATTTTAAAATAGCAATATAAAATAATAGTTGCTAACATCTCTTTGTTGACATACCTGTGAAAATCAGGCTGTGCTTGCTTTTTTTTTTTTTTTTTTAGTTCAAAAATAATAATTACACTTTACCATAATTATGGAAGCTGGGTACATTCTGAGTTCATCCATACAGGCTGAGCATGCATGCAGAGATTTCATTATTAAAGTTTTTCAAATGCTCGGGTTCACTGGAAGCCAAGCCCATGACACTCTGGGAGGAGGGATCTTTCTACCTGTCAATACGGCAGCTGTAAGTTATTAACCATGTATTTGATTGCCTCTAACATTTTTGGTGGTGGCAGGGATTGAGGCAAAACCAGAGGCAGCCCAGTGAATTTGTAGTGAACTGGCTGAGTGATGAGGCTTCGAGAATGACCATCGCTCATAGGTTTCAAATTCACTCCAATTCTTCCATCAAAGTCCATGAGCATCAGTACTTAGTCCTTTCAAACTCCCTCCATATTTTTTTTTTCTCAGAAGTTTTTTTCATGGCTTCTGCCTCAAGACTTTGAAGAAATCCAATGGCTACTCATAACTAGAACCTATCAGCAGCTGCCTCAGAAGTACCCAGACAGCCTTCTTTTCTCTTCTTTTCAAATCATATTTCTGTTCCGCTAGCTTGCAGCCCACAGAGCAGTCTCAAGCTGTACCTGGGTGAGCAATGAAGTATGAAAAATACCCCAGCATGGAGTTCTCATCTGGCTTGTCTATTCTGAGAGTAAACAGGACAGCCTTAGGTCTTCTTTGCTAACACAGAGAAACAAAGTGGCTGACCCCAGGTACCCAGTACCAAGGCCCCAAATCAACTCCAATCCCTTGGTTCGCACTGCCTGGTCAGGGCACGAAGATCAGTGGTTTACACTGGTGGGTTGCTGGATACGCTGTACCATGAGTAAATTTCAGCGCATCTTTCCTTCCTGGCTTCTGCTTCTGTGAACTGTTATAACTGTGGGAGGGGGCTGGTCCATTCTCCTTTATTCCCCTGCAGAGGATCTCTACCTCTGCTGGCAGGTATTAAGTTGTTTTGAGGGGTATGAGGGTAGGGATGAAGTGGCAATTCAAAGTACATATTTTAACCCTAAGACTGGATGGTACCATTGTGATTCCTGGACATATCAATACTGAGTAAAAGGACCCACAGTTCCGAAGGTGCTCATGCCATTTGTGAAAGGTGTGAGCCAGGAGGCCCTACTTGGCTTCTGGAGTTGGTGGGCTTTGGGGACCAGACTCCAGTTCCCTGTGGGCTTCATCCAGCCAGAGTCTGGGAGCTTCTTCCCTGCAAGCACAAGGCTGGGATCCCCTTCCATCCTTGCTGGTCTTCTTCTCGTCCCCTCCTCCCATCCTTCTCTTCTACATCCTCCTCTGCCTACTCACCTCCCAACCCTGGTGACTATACCCCATGGCAGTATCCCCCAAACTTCTATCATCATGAGAAGCAATCCCAGTACTTGGGAGGCTGGGACAGGAGGATCACAGGTTCCAGGGCCAGTGAGATCCTGTTTCAAAATAAAATAAAAAACAAATAGGGCTAGAGGTGTAGCTTGGAGGTAGAATGTTCCTGGGTTCAATCCCCAGTACCAACAAAACAAAACAAAAACCAAACAAGCAAAGCAAAACAAAACAAAAGAAAAAAAATACAAAAAACAAAATACAGGGCCCAACCAAACTTTGAATCAAAATTTCCAGTCAGAAATCCTGAATCAAAAATCTGTTTTTAGAGTGATAGTTACATACACTACATTATGATGTGAGACTATACTGTACCAATAAAAGTATAAAAATTAAAAAAGAAATCTGCATTTTGCCAGGAATCCCAAATTCAGATGAGCATGACCTATGGACTAACTACCTTGTTTTTTAAATTTATTTTTCTCCTGATGCTGAAACTGCATTTCGTCTCTGGTCACTGAAACCTTTCCTCCAACCTTTCATTCCAAGTAAAACTGGGCTTGGCTGAGGTCCTTACAAACCAGGCCTGTGTATTCTCTCTGCTAACCCTTAGTTATTTCTTAGGCAGCTGTAAGGTGTATAGGACAGTCCTGATAATTTGATGCTCAATTTATCTCAGCTATCACTCTCATTACTATTGGTCCTGTTATTTAAGCCTGGGGAGTTTTCCAGCATTCTCCCGCCTGTACTTGGCTTCCTAACGATCTTGTTTTCCCACCCTTATTTAAAGGCAAATAAGGCCGCAGGCCTCCTCTCCATGCTCACTGCAGAGGCTGAGCTCCAACAGGACTCTGTGAATTCCTGGGCTAGGATCCCCCTGGGGCTTCTGCCACACCCATAATGCTGTAGCCACAATGCCATTTTCTTTTCTGCTGCCTGGGAACTGCTCAGTAAAGGATTTACTTATTCCTCTTACAGCTTTCATTTACATTTCCCAGTGCATTCCTCCCAGATTTTACTCTCGCTTTTCTGTTGCAGGCCCTCTAGCACCTCCCTCTCAGCTGCATGGAACAAATCAACCACTATTTCACTCAGAGCTCCACCATCGCCCCCGGAGCCAGCAGATGCCCATGCTAAGCCCTCCAGGCTTCCCCCATGTCTCCCAGTGCCTGTACTACTGGTTTGCTTGAGCTCCCCAGTTCTCAGACATCAGTGCTGCTGCCTACAGATCTTGCATCCTTCCCCGGGTATTAAACTGACTGACTGCTCTCCCACACTCTGCTGTCCAGCCCCACCAAAGCCTAGACGAGGTGTTGGCACTTGCTTTCTTAGCTTGCTCAACTCCCTGCTCTTCCCCAATTCATTGCCTAGTGTGTGCTGAGGCCATGCTGGGGCCCTGGCCTGCGGCTGCTTTGATCCCCAGCTGGCTCTAATTATCTGGGGGGCTTCTATGTTACTCACTCTTCCAAACTTGTTTTCTTATCTTGAAGCAGAGATAATTATAGAAAGTTAAATGAGATAATAATGTGCTTGGAATTGAAAAACACCCTAGAAGCAGAGATTACAAATGTCTGGTTTTATTCCAGTGAACTTTCTTAAACTTCTTCTGTGAAGGTCATCAGTGACTGCGGGGGGCCACTTTCAGATCTCATCCTTTGTAAATGTGGTGCATTTGAGCACTGTCTGCATCCTGTACTTCCTGGCATTGTCATTGATGGAAGGACAAGCTAGCTTTCTTTGGAAGACTTCATCTTTGCCTCTTTAGAGTGTGTGTGTGTGTGTGTGTGTGTGTGTGTGTGTGTGTGTGTGTGTGTGTATGTGTGTGTGTGTTTGGGAATTGCACTCAGGGGTGTTCTACCTCTAAGCTACACCCCCAGTCTTATTTTATTTTTTTATTTTGACAGGGTTATGTTGCTGAGGCCCTCACGAAGTTGCTAAGCTAGCCTCAAACCTGCGATCCTCCTCTCTCAGCCTCCTGAGTCCTGGGATTACAGGCTTGTGCCACCACGCCTGGCTTGCTCGTCATTCTTAATTTCAGAAAGGCTTCTTTTATTTTTTAATAATGAACTTCAACTGGAGTTTCAGTTTGGTGATTCATCCTGGAACAGTTTGGAACATCATGCTAAAATCTGTTGGAATTCTAATAGTTTCTCCCTTGCTCCTTGTTAAAGAGATGGGAAAGGCACTAATAGAAACACAGGGAAAAAAACACACCATAATTCACTGCTATAGTGAAAAATTCCTATAGATAAGTCTTCTCTATAAAAATATTTCACAGTTTTAGGAGTCTTCCTTCTGTTCCTCAATTAACAGAGGTCTACTGACTCTACCTAGGGTCAGGGGGATGGAGACAACCTAATGGAGAGTCCTCTGACAAGCTCTTTTCTGGTTTATGAAATGACGAGAGACTAAAGTTTTATTTTCACCTTATGATCCCCTCTGGAGAATCCCAGAATCTGGAAGAAATATTTTGGTCCAGCATCTTGGACCATATCCCAATACCTAGGACTGACCATCTTTTCCTGCATATTATGTAGCTACTGGGTCCCTTTAACAAAGGATTTCATTCTGAAAGAAAAACAAGTAAAAGCAAGTCACTACATTTTAACACTGAAAGTTTAACTTCTGAAGCAGAGCAAACTTTGCTTTTAAAAAATCTTTTAAATCTTATCTAGTATGAGTGAGAAATAAATGTTCAGAGTCATTCAATAGGTAAGAATATTAGAAGGAGCAAGAAACTTTCAAAGAACTCACTTTTCTTTTTCTCTACTTTCTTATTTCTCTTTCCTTGCCTTTTAGATTCATTCATATTTGAAACTGAGTTTTGCAATTAAATGACTGTGATGTAAATAGATGTTTCTTTAAATAAGATATGCAAATTTCTAATAAGCACAAGAAAAAATTCAAGGTCATTAGTCATGAGAGAAATGAATATCAAAGCTGGGATGAGATACCACTTTAAACTTACTAGGATGGCTGTAATCTAGAAGAAAGAGAATAACAAGCTTTGGTAAAGATGTGAAGAAGCTGGAACATTAATACATTGCTGGCGGGAAAGCGAAAGCCTGCAGTCACATTGGGAAACATCCTTGCAGTTCTTCAAAAAGTTAAACAAAGGTTACCATATAATCCATAAATTCTACTCCTAGGTATATATCCAATAAAATGGAAACATAAATTAACACAAAAATTTCTGCACAAATACTCAGAGCACTATTATTCATAAGGACCAAAAAGTAGAAACTACCCAAATGTCGACCAACTGATGAATAGGTAAATAAAATGTGGTATTTATGCATATAATAAAATATTATTTGGCATTAAAAAGAAATGAAGTATTGATATATGTCACAGCATGGATGAACATTGAAAACATTACGCTGAGTAAAAGCAGCCAGTCACAAAAGACCAAATGGCATATAATTCCATTTATATTAAGTATATAAAATAGGCAAATATACAGAGATAGGAAATAAATTCCTGTCAGTCTAGGGCTGTGGAGAGAGTTGGGGAAATGGAGACTGCTGAAGGGTTCAGGGCTTCTTTTCGGGGTGACAAAATATCCTAATATTGACTATGGTAATGGTTGCACAATTCTGTGCATATACTAAAACCACTGAATTGTACATTAAATGGGTGAATTGTATGGCATGTGATTTATATCTTAATAAAGTGCCCCTCACACTAAATGACTGGGTTATAGTCAAGTTTAAGCTTTTGAGAGGATTACTTCCAGGGTTTTTAAAGGACAAAACTCTAACTGCTGATGCTCTGATGATAGATTATTTTTTCCAGAGGCACATCCTGGAGTGTATGAATATGCACACAGTCAGAAGGCTTCTGCCTCTGATACTAATTTCCTAATTCATGCCAGCATAATGACCAATCAATAAACATAAACACTCAGGAACAAAGCGCAGTTGCAAGCTACTTTTGGATTCCATAGGCCATAGCTCTGAGAGGAAGAATCTGCTCCCTTCCCCTTCCCCTTCCCCTTCCCCTTCCCCTTCCCCCTTCCCTTTCTCCTTCCTCCCTCCCTCACTCTCTTTCTTTCCTCTTTCTCTTCCTTTCTTCCTTTTTTTAAAAATTTTCTTTCTTTTCTCTCTTCCTTCCTTTCTTTCCCAGGACTAGAGGTTGAACCCATAGCTTCACATGTTAGGTAAACACTTATCCACTTAGCTACATCCCAGCCCTACACTTGCTATGTTTAGTAAATTCAATATCAGAGAAAGTAGGCCAGAGAAAGAAAGCGAACATATAAAGCACAACTTTATATTCTTATACTTTATAGATGGGGCTGACGTATACCCAGTAGTAGATTGCACACTTAGCAGGCATGAGGCCCTGGGTTCAGCCCTTAGCACCAAAATCAAACAAACTAAAACAAAAATTTACAATGCCATGTTGAATGCTATATTATTTTTAAATAACTTCAAGTTGGAGATATCAAAACAGAATATTCATTTCTCTCAAAAAAAAATCTTAGCAAGGTGTAGTGGAGCATACCTATATTCAAGTAGTTGAGAGGCTGAGATAGGAGGATCACAGGTTTGAGGCCAGCTTAGACCCTGTTTCAAAAAAAGGGGTGGGGGTTGGGAGGTGGCATAGCTCAGAGGTAGAATACTTCTGGGCTTAACCCCCCAGTATCACAAAACAAAACAAAACAAAACAAAATTAACTACCACCACCACCAAAAAAAAAAAAAAAAAAAGTGGGGGGGGGAGTGGTAGAGGGTCCGACTCCCACTTTCTGAGGTGATTGTCAGCTATCACCAGAACACTGATCTGTGACTAAGGACACCAAGCACTTGATGTCAATGTCAGTGGATCCAGTACCAACAAAATCCAAGCAGCACCATAAATGCTAGGACTTCGGCAACACCAAGGTGCCCTTGTTCACCCCTGAGGGTCACTTTGGGTGAAATGCCATGCACAAGAAATGTGGGCTGCAGACCACCCACCAGCCCAAAGCGGCAAATGACAAACCACACACAGGCATCATTAGCCTTAAGCGGAAGGCTGCCGTGACAATGCAAACGTTACCTTACCACGCACTCCACCATGGAGAGATGTCAATAAGTAACTGAGATGACAGAATGCACTTAGAGGGCTCTTTTCCTTAGAGCTGAAAGTGCTACTGTCATCTATCAATACTTTCAGAAATTCTTAAGTAATATCTTGAAATCAGCTTTCAAGAATAGGTTTCTCTCTACTCAATCCAAGAGCAGTTCTCAGGCGTGGGAGTGTCTGGAGGAAGCCGGATGAGGTGCACCTCCCTCCTGGTGCTGGGTGGTTCCACCAGATCAGTTTTGAACAAAGGGGGAGACTATACGGGGCCACAGGCCTACTGTCCCTCCAGTCATCAAAAGCAGCACACCCAGCACGTTACCCCACCCTGGTCCAGGATGCCCATTCACCAAACAGCAATACAGTCGGCGAAATCAATACTACAGCATTTGGTGAGAATGTCTCTACATTTGTTCCTCTGAAAAGACTCTGCCATATTCTGCAATTATATCCCTCCAGTTCTGTTAATACTTTGATGTGCTTTGCTTTAGGAAACACTATTTCTGGTAGGTGAGGGCTTTTGTTTGCTTATGTTTTTTTTTGGTAAAATAAAAAATTGGTTGCTTCATAGTGACCTTCATTTAAAAACAATCGATTAGTCTGGGAGATGCCCTTCTAGAAAACATGGAGGTCTGTTTTCAGCACATCATTAAGATTGCCAGAGAGCAGAGTGAAAAATGACGAAGCTTCTTCCGCCTTCCTCTCCCTACGGCCCGGCCCTTGTTTACAAGGGTCCCCATGTCACTGGGAAGGCACACCCTGGGGTATGGAGAAAAAGATGTTCTTGGGAACGGTCCAGTAGGGTAGCGGGGGCTCAGGGGAGAAAGTCTCCAGGAGGAATAGTGAGCCAAGACAAGTTAGACCCATGGTGTGATTTGCTGCTAGCTAATGACTATAGCTCAGTCATTACTCATTTGTTGTTTATTTTTATTTTTATTCCTTTTAAATTGACCGATAAAATTGTATCTACTTATTGTGTACAACATGATGTTTTGAAGAATCTAGATGTTGTGGGATGGTTGCATCTAGCTAATGAACAAATGTGTTACCTTGAACACTTATTATTTGGGGGGTGAGAACACTTAATATCCACTCTTCTAATATTTTTCCAGAATACAGTATATCATTGGTAATTATAGTCACCATGCCATTCAATAGAGCTCTGAAATTATTTCCCTAACTATAATTATACATCCTTTGATGAATATCTTTCTTATAACACCATTCTATTCACTCCTTTCAGGAAATGAATTTTTTTAATTACACATGTGAGTGAGATTGTGTGGTATTTGTCTTTCTGTGCTGCTCTTATTTTACACAGAATATTCTCCAGGTTCATTCCTGTTGTCATAAATGACAGTATTCCATTCTTTTTATAGCTGAACAGTATTCCATGGTGAATTTAGACCACATTTTCTCTATCCATTCATCAGTTGAAGGACACTTGGACTGATCCCATTTCTTGGCCATTGTGAATACGCTATATTAAAGATGGCAGTGTAAATATGTTTGATATATTATTACCTGCCTTGACTATATACCTGCCTGTTTATTTTGAGTATAGAATTTCTGTTTTATTCGAGGTCATTTTATTAATGTATTAATTCAACAAAAAAGACTTTACTTCCTGGCTAATATGTCCCAGGCTCTGTATAAGACCATGAGGATGTAAAAGTTAAGCCCTTCATCAGCTCTCTGTCCCACATGGAGAAAGTTGTACAAATAAATAATTATAGTGTGACTGTCTGAAATGAGAGATGTAAAAACATTTAGGGGTCAATGAGGAAGTTGGAGAATCCTTCACAGGATGGAGTGAAGAGGGGGCTTGACCTAGATCCTAAAAAATATGCCGGGCATGCTGGTACACACCTGTAATCTCAGTACTTGGGAGGCTAAGACAGAAGGGATCGCAGGTTCAAGGATAGCCTCAGGAACATAGCGAGACTCTCAGCAACCAATGAGACCCTGTTTCAAAACAAAAATACAAAAAGGGCCGGGGGTGTAACTTGGAGTTAGGGAGATAGAATGCCCCTAGGTTCAATCCCCAGTACAAAAAAAAAAGAGAGAGGAAAATGAGATTGAGTTTTTTTTTTTTTTT
>PVLC010026188.1:0-22949 GCA_004027655.1 Graphiurus murinus | reverse complement strand
TACCTAAAAGGATAATGTGCAATGTTATTTTTTGGCTTTGTTCATGACTTTATGTTTTCAATGTATTGTGTACATATAGAATTGTTAAATTTCTTTCCAATATTTACATTAGAAAAATTATTTACTTTATAATTTTAATCAGCATTTTTAATCATGATTCTTGTACTTATTGTATTGTAATAAATTTCACTTTAACACAGAAGTTTAATGTTAGAAGTCTTTATTCTGTTGTTGCGTTGCTTAAAAGATAAAAAAGTGAGAATTTCTTGATATTTTGAAGTGGGTGGTTTTGAACAAAAATATGCCCTGCCTTATCAAACTTTTGAGATACCATTTTGAATGTGTAGATAGCTTGTAATAGCTTTTCTTTCCCTCAGATGGCAATAGTGATCAATTTATACTACCATTTTTGCAAAAGTATCTTAGTTGTTTGTACATATTTCAGATTACTAAGATAGCTTTAATGTGTAGGCTTAAGGCACTGCCTCCTGATCATATTTTCAGAATGATTTCCTGATCATATTTGCATAAGGAGTATTTGAGTGGTCAATTATTAGGTTTGCTGTGTCTGAAGACATTTATCGAGCAGTGCCTAAGTATCGTTTAAATAATAAATGTCAGTCAGAAGTATTGCCATATATGAATGCACAATACAGAAACATTTTTCCTGATAAGAGGTTTCTTTTTTTCTATATATTGTAGAATATATTTGGAAACTCAGGGCATATTCATTACATTCTAAAATTGAGAATACACTTCAAAAACTTCCACAAGTAAGTACTGTTAATGAAGGGTCTTCCTGTTACGTTCCAAACAGTTGGCTTATGGGTAGACTTTGGGACACTTTCCCACAGGAATGATACTATGAATTGATGATTGAGTTCCCAGGCCAAGCCTCCCGAGGCAGGCAAAACCCTAAGGCACCTGCCCAAGTTTAGAGTCTTGAAAACAGGTGGTGTGAACTGTTTGGGGAAAGGAGAGTGAAAGTTTCCATCTCTTTTCCTAAAAACAAGGTTTTTCTCGATTTGATTTTTGCGCTCCCTTCTACCTCCTAATGCCCTTGTGGCCCAGGTACACTTCTACTGTTTTTGCTTTCTTGCTACCAGGGCCTTTATCCTAGCCTGCCCCCATCCTAGGTTCTTCCTATTTCAGCTTCATCCATTTTCCCCCTCTCCCTAATTGGTTTTCTAAGTGCCTGTGCCATTGAAAAGAAAACAATCTGAGTAAACTTTTTCACAGAAAAAATGAGTGACTTGTGATTATCCTCCCCACAACTGAGACTCTTGATACCTGCAGCTGCATTTTTATAAGGGAGCCTCCTAACCCACTGACAGTTATTCACAGAGAATAGCAGCATTTCCATGTAAAATGAGAAAACATTGCCGCAATGTAGAGAAGGACAGGAGCAATAATGCCTCGAGCATAGCTCATCCCTTCCTCCAGGCAAGTTCCCAGCTGATCTTGCTAAGAAACCCAAATGTTTTCTTACAGGCCTCTGGAAATCTTTACCTGTGAGGTGCCTCCTTGGTGAAGAAGCTTCTAGACACTGAAGTGTTTCATTATGTTAATACTATTCCCTATGCTCTAAGGAAAATTCTTAGGCTATGTCGCAAAAATATGCCTTTTCAAAGTTTGCAAAAATTCCAATTTTGTACAAGAGAACCAAAATATTTATGAAGATACTAGCACTTTCCAAGCATAGTAATTAGTTCAGAACTGGGAACATTTCTGTGGATGAGTATAAGCTGTGCATTTTAGTTCTCCTTTTTCCATTTTGCCTCATGAAGTTCCTTTATTTATAAAAATCTCACTGTATAAGTAGCTCAGAATTTATAATCTACTTTCAAATAGCTGTGCCACTGAGATAGAGCAGCAATACATCTAACCCTAAACTTGTGCAGATCCCTGAGACTACTTTGGGATGTATGATATATTGTGATAAGAATTGCTTTGGAAACGAAACTTGCCATTTACACTTTAACAAAGACATTTATGTACAATATTAAATGAAAAAATGTATATCTTACTTTGCGGTACATTACATTTGGAAAGGAAACCAGCAGATTTATTTTCCCAGTATTTCTATCTGGATAACCTTAATGTGAATTGGACTAGTTTTTAGCCTGTACTTACTGTAATTGAAGAGAAGTGGCCTAGAAATGTACTGACTGGAGGGAATCTAGGCCCTGATTACAACTGTGCTGTGGCTAACAGTGCTCAGGGAACAGGTGGAAATTTTGGGGGCACAGTTAATTGAGATGCTCTGTATTAGAAAGGGAGACAACTTTTGAAGGGTCCTTTGGGGCACTGCAGAAAATGCACTAATGTAAAATGCTACTTAAGGAATAATGTGTCCTTAAGTAGGACACATTTAGGGAAGATCCAATCTTATGTCTTGCAAGTGGATTTAGGCAACTAGGTTATAAAGAAATTGCATTAGTTATTTCTTTGCGTTGCTCAGCTGAGTATACTCAAGACAAATTTGATACTACTAATGTAACTACAAAATGTCCACTAAAAGTAGTTCCCAAAGAGCTGGGCATGGTGGCACATGCTTATAATGCTAGTACTTGGGAGGTTGAGACAGGGGGATCTGGGCTCCCAGCCAGCCTCAGTTACTTAGTGAGGCCCTCTGCAACCTAGTGAGACCCTGTTTCAAAATAAAGGCTAAAAAATAGGGCTGGGGGTATAGCTCAGAGGTAGAATGCCCCTGGGTTCAATCCCCAGTACCGAGAAAAAAAAAAAGCTCCCAAGGAAAAATAAGTGACCATTTTGAAGTCATCATCTTTAGTAGTGGCATAGAGGCCAAGTGGTCTTAATCTTGAGACCTCTCATTTGAAGAAGCACGCACTTGGAGACATTTCACATGATCTCATCAATCAAATTGGATACTATAGCTATTTCACATATTCCCAATTAATTATTAGATTCAATTAAATGTGTGTTCACTTTTTTAACAATAAATAATAAAACTATCAGTTAAACTGCAGCTGGATAATCATTTCACTTAGTAATTTAAGACACAAATGGACCTGTGCTTCTGTCTCAACACCATTTTCTCTACAGCTGAAAAAATGTATATCATCATCTTGTGTAAAGTTTTGTGATTCTTAGAACTTTCCTCCCCAAACTGTATGCTTCTTGCCCTGAAAAACCCAGAATTTTCTAGCCTTCCAGCCATCATGCTATAGCTTTGCCATTTGTGATTTTTTTTTTTTTTTTAGTTTGCTGGGAATTGAACCCAAGGACTACACCCCCAGCCCTATTTTATTTTGAAACAGGGTCTCACTAAGTTGTGGAGGGCCTAAGATGCTAAGGCTGGCCATGAACCTGCGATCCTCCTTTATCAGCCTCCCAAGTACTGGGATTACAAACATGTACCATTTGTGATTATTGAACAAGACTTTTGCTAAAGTCTGCTTATCGCTAATGGAAATGAGTCAAATGAGCTTTAAACATAGGCTTTAACATGGTGTTTGTTTGATTGAAGATACCACATTAGTACTTGCGGTGAGCCTCACAGTGATACCCGAGTCAAGGCACAACTGCCTGAATCCCAGTGGTGTGTGCTTGAAAGCACCACTTGTAATCTCCTCACTTTGCCTGGGTATGTTGTTTCTGGTTAGGGACATTTTTTGTCATCCTGAGACCATCTAGCCAGATATTCTAAAATAGAGGGTATCCACCAAATACAGGCACCTACATTTGTTTCTTCCTATAGCTTATCAATAAGGGGGATTTGAAGGTGGTGAGGCAGATAGATATACAGGTAGTTTAAAGATAGGACTTTTTTGATATGACATATAAAGAGTTCAAGATGTCATATAAAACATTTATGGACTGGGCGTGGTGGTTCACGCTTCGGAGTACTTCGGAGATTAAGACAGGAGGATTGCAGGTTTGTAGCCAGTCTCAGCTACTTAGTGAGGCCCTCTGCAACTTAGTGAGACCCTGTTTTAAACTAAAGAATAAAAATAGGGCTGGGGATGTAGCCTGGAGGTAGAATGCCCCTGAATTCAATCCTCTGTACTGCAAAACAACAACAACAAAACGTATTTATGAGTTCAATTGATGGCATGAATGGGTACAGGATTACCCATGGGTACACTTCCAACATAATTTGAAATTTATATTATATATATATGTGGCTTTAAGGAGTAAACTTTGTTTAGCAAAATCTTTTCCTACTCTCTACATTAATTAACTTAGTGATTTCATGCTGTCAATGTGGCTCTAAATACCTTTTATAGGCAGCTGACTTACATATTTAAGTCTCTAGCCTGGACTTCTCTAAACTCCATAATTTTATATCCAATGTCCACTTGTATGCCTAGTATGCATTTAGTGTGTCCAATGTCAGGCTCTCGATTCTATCTTTCCAGTTTCTTATACCAAAAGACTCAGAATGAGCCGGGCGTGGTGGCGCACACTTGTAATCCCAGCATTCGGGAGGCTGAGACCGGAGGATCCGGGTTCGCGGCCAGCCTCAGCTACCTAGTGAGGCCCTCTGCAACTTAGCGAGACTCGGTTTCAAACTAAAGAATAAAAAATAGGGCTGGGGGTGTAGCTCAGAGGTAGAATGCCCCTGAGTTCAATCCCCAGTACCGCAAAAAAAAAAAAAAAAAAAAAAAAAAAAAGACTCAGAATGCTTAGGAACATCTCATTTTTGTCCTCCTCTCCCCCACCATGGAATCCATCAGGAAATCTTGCTGCTGGTAGCTTCAAAATGTAACCACAATAAAAAAACACCTTCACTAAGACCAAGGAGGCTCAAGATACCATTGTGTATAGATGATTGCATTATCCTAGTTGGCCTCCCTGAATTTGTTCTTTTCCTTCTTTAGTTTCAACACAGCAGACAGAGTGAGCCTGTACGATGCAGACAAGATCATGTCACTCCTTTGTTCCAATGGCCTTCCAGCTCACGTTAACAAAAGGACATCCTCGCTAAAAATGTGCAAAAGATCTGAATACACATTTCTCAAAAGAAGATGTATAGATTGGCAATAAGAACATGAAAAGAGCTGGGCGTGGTGGCGCACACTTGTAATCCCAGCATTTGGGAGGCTGAGACGGGAGGATCCGGGTTTGTGGCCAGCCTCAGCTACCTAGTGAGGCACTCCGCAACTTAGTGAGACACTGTTTCAAAATAAAGAATAAAAAATAGGGCTGGGGGTATAGCTTGGAGGTAGAATGCCCCTGAGTTCAATCCCAGTACCGCAAAAAAAAAAAAAAACCAATAAAACAAACAAACAAACAAAGAACATGAAAAGATGCTCAGTATCATTATCCAACTGGGAAGTATGTAGTCAAAACATTGAGAAATCGTCTCATATCCCTGGAGTGAGTGTAGTCAAAAGACAATATGACAAGTGTTGGCAAGGACTAAAATGGAGCCCATGTAAATTGCTGGTGGGAATGTAAAATAGTACAGGCACTTTGGAAAAGTCTCTTGATCCTTAAAATATTAACTGTTGAGTTACAATGTGATCTGGGAATCTCATTCCAAGGTGCACACTCAAGAAAGATGAGAACATCACATAAAAACTTGTACATGGATGTTCATAGCAGTAGTACTCATAATAGCTGAAAAGTTGAAACAAGGCAAAAATGACTATCAATGAATGAATGTTATTTGTTCTATCCATACAGTGGAGTATTTTTTAGCCATAAGAAGGAAGGAGGAAGTACTGATAAATGTTCCCAAAACATTATGTGACGTGAACAAAACCAGTCCCCAAAAGCCACATATTATATGATTCCATTCATATGAAATGTCCAGAATAAGCAAATCCATAGACATATAATGTAGATCCCTAGTTGCCAGGGGCTGGGGAAGGGGAAATGAGGAGTGCTGCTAATGAGTGGGTATGGGGTTTCTTCTGGGGTGATGAAAATGTTCTGAAATTAGTCATGATGGTTGTACAGGTCTTCATATATATGCACTACTGGACTATATAAAGGGTGAATTGTGTAGTATGTGAATTTCATCTCAATTTAAAACATGAGAAAAAACTAACAAAAGTAGAAACAACTCCAGCATTCATCAACTGATACAATATGGGAGAAGCTTATACTCTAAAGTGATTGTGGTAATGTTTGCACAACTCTGTGGGTATATTAAAAATCATTGTTTACTTCAAACCCGTGAGTTTTGTGGTACGTGGATTCCATTTCAATACATCTGCAAAACTTAACATATGAATAAACTCTCTTTGCCTGAACTACTAGAGTATATCAGCTATTTCTAGGCTTTGTGGGAAAATAGCTTTAGGAATCTAGCCAATACTGAAATAATTCACATTATGAGGTGGTTCCATGTACCTGCTGTTATGGCTTGGATTTAGAATTTCCCCCTAGATCTCACGGAGATAAGGCAGCCCTGTTGGAGGCGGGCTTGGTTGCTAAGGAAAGGTCCCTGGGGGTGTGGCCTTGGGGATAAAATATGGACCCTCCTTCCCGTGCTACTGCACTTGCTGCAAGGCTCCATGACCTGAGAGCAGAACCTTTGCATTTTCTCTGCTCCCCACCCCATGTCTTGAGCAACTCAAACTTCACCTGGCCTCACATGGGTGAACCCCGGAATTCTCCAGACCGTGAGCAAATAAATCATCCTTCCTCTAAATTGTGGTCATCAGGTGTTTTGAATTACATCAGGGAGAATGCTGCCTGAAAACACCTGTATTGCCATTTTTTTTACACTTCCTAAAATTTACCTATTTCTCAGATTTTCATTTTACATTCATTTATTATTAATGACACTGTATATTGAGTCCACAGACATTCTACCTCTGAGCTACATCCCCCCAGCTCTTTACTTTTTATTTTGAAACAGGATCTTGTTAAGTTGCTGAGGCTGGCTTCTAGTCTGTGATCCTTTTGTCTCAGCCTCCCGAGTATTGATATTACAGGCATACACATACACCACCACATCCAGCTTTACTTTATTCATTTTATTTTACTTTATGGTGCTGTGGATTGAACCTTGGGCTTTGCAAATGTTTAATGAGTGTTCTACCACTGAGCTATATCCCTAGTCTTTTTCTTTCCTTTTTTTTAATTTTAATTTTTTTAAAATTTTGAAACAGGGTCTTGCTAAATTGTCCACGCTGGCTTCAAATTTATGATCCTGCCTCAGCCTCTCAAGTAACTGAGATTACAGGTGTGTGGCGCTGCACCAACAAATTCTCAGATGTCTTAATTAGAATTTAAAATTTATTTTAAAAAACACTTTTGCTTAAGTGTATAAATGTAAAGCTCTACAAAATGTATGGCTGTCCCTGGGTATAGCAGTGCTGAAAAGAGAGACACAAATACTTGCTATACAGAACTTGTATTTCAGTGTAAGAAGAAAAATAGCAACTAAAGTATATGATATAACTACTACTGGGAAAAATATAGTGGGGAAGGAGGATAAATGGTACACAGGGCACTGCAATTTTAGATAGTATTATGGTTTGGCTTCAGAGTATCCCCGAAAAGGCTCATTTATAGAAGGCATGGTCCCCAGTGCAGCAAGGTTCAGAGGTGGGAGACAGTTGGAGGAGGAGGGTCATTGGGGGCGTGGTCTTAGGGACATATATGTTCCCAGCCCCCTCTCATCCTCTCTGCTTCCTGCAGCCATGATGTGAAGGTGGTGCCCCTACTCCAGGAGCCCTGCCACTCAGGTGCTAGACAACCATGGACTAAAACCTCTGAAACTGTGAGCCTAAATAAACCTTTCTTCCTCTCATTTGTGCTTGTCAGGTATTTTGGTCACAGTGATGAGAAAAGCTGACGAAAACAAGGTGGCCGAATAGGCCTAACTGTGAAGCTCAAACCTAAGAGAGGAGAGAAGGAGAGCTATGGCTTTCTATGTCCTTACGGACATCATTAACTAGTTCATTAAGATACTTTCCTAGAAGAGCAGTATTGAGTTGAAGAGTAGACACAAGTTTCATGGTTCATGAAAATGTTGTCCCCTTCCTCCCAAGCATGTTTTCATATCTTAAAAGAGTTGCTGATTTGTTCGGGGTGGGGGAAAATGGCCTCATTAGTAGTGAGTATGTTGAATTATTCCTCATACGACTTTTTAGCTGTTTCTCTCTCTTCCTCTCATGGATTATCTATGTTTCTTTTAGACGGTGTTTTGTGTTTTTATGGTGGATAAATGTATTTTTAATCTGATATAATAGACTAGCAAAGCTTGTTCCGTGATTTAAAATTTTATATAATTTTTCTACCTAGTGAATTTTCTTTAGCCAAATATATTAATTTTCCCCTAAAATCTGAATTTATATGTATTCGTAGAGGGCTTTTCAATATTATAAAAGAAAAATTCTCTTAGATCTTTTATGAATTCATTAAAAATATTTTTTACCTTTAATTCACCTAGAATTTACTTTGGTAAATGATATGAGGCAAGAGTTTTTCTCCTAATAGCTTCCAGTAGATCTTTCAGCTGGCTAATAAGTTGGTAAAATAATTTATAAAATTTCAAATATCTCTTTCACCATATAGTAAAAATTTGAGTCTACCTATCTCATGTCTGGATTGTGTGTGGATGTTCCCTTTCCAATTTATGTATTCTGAATTGGTACCACCTTTAAAAGTCTGGTAGAATACTCTGAACTTGTTTTTCTTTCTTTTCTTTGTTCAAAAAATATTCCAATTAGTTTTGGCATGTATAGCTTGAGAAATAAAAAGCACAAATAAAATAGCTCTTGATTTAGGAAGTGATGTGCTAGTTGAGACACTAGCCAGGTGGTTATGATGATAGACAGGAGAGGGTTGATTGGAGAATAAATAAAAAAGTCCCAATACTTACAGATGAGGCAGGAGCAGATGGGATGCAGCTACTGTCAACTTTGAGGACTAATTAAGACAATATCAGGAAAATTTTCTATGTTTTTTTCTTCTCTTTCTATGCTTATTATCTGAATGTAGCCTCGTGTGGGCTGGAAACTGCTGAAAACAGTCAATTCTTATGGGCTCTTTTATTCTAAGCCAAATCAATCTGATTACAAACCCCACTGCATTTGAGATAACCCAAATGATTAGTCACATGCTTGAAAGCTTTTAGAGAACTGCTAAATCTCATGTCCTTCAGGGCAGCATTAGCAATTAGAAGAGTATAATTGCATATGTTTTATCAAGTGAAATTGATTCTGATTTTGATTTCTTTACTTGGAGATCAAAAGTATTTTAATCAGGATAAATACAACTAGCACATACTAGGAGTTCAGGATATTATATTGCAGTTTAATCGGTATGGAATTTCTTAGTGAGGAGTTAGTGTAGTAAGATTAAATAGCTTTAGCTAAAAATAGATTTATTTTGCCTAGATTAAAGAGATTAGATCATGATCTATATTTTAGCCTCTACTTTTCAGTCCTTGGCAATTTAGGACTGTATGGTTTCTTATTAAAGGTGACTTTAAATGGTTTTCAAGATTGCCTCTTTCAATTCAATGAAGAGAAATTCTTGAGGATTTAGTTTTTTCATCTTGTTTATGTTTGACATGACTCAGCAACATGGACTAACATCCAAGTTTACAGCTGAGTTAACTTACTGGTAGACTGGCATATATATATATATATACTCTTGTTTTCTGGTTAAAGATACACATTGCTTTATGGTCAATACTGTTTTATTTTATTTTGTTTATTTATTTATTTTTGCAGTACTAGGGTTTGAACCCAGGGGCCATTCTACTTCCGAGCTACACTCTCAGTCCTATTTTTATTCTTTATTTTGAAACAGGGTTTCACTAAGTTGCAGAGGGCCTCACTAAGTAGTTGAGGCTGGCCATGAACCTGTGATCCTCCTGTCTCAGCCTCTCAAGTACCGAGATTGTAAGCATGTGCCACTATGCCTGGCTCAGTACTGTTTTAAAAATGAAATACTTTTTGAAAAATGCTGAGAGTGGATAAAAATGTTGTCACCACAAAAGTGATAACTATTTGAGGTGATGCATATATTAATTAGCTAATTTAACCATTTTACAATGTATATATATTTCAAACCATGCTGCTGTACATATTCAATATGTATAATTTTATTTGTCCATTAAAAAACAAAAGCTGGGCATGGTGGTGCACACCTGTAACCCCAGTACTTGGGAAGCTGAGACAGAAGGATTGCAGGTTCAAGGGCAGCTTCAGCAACTTAGCAAAACCCCATTTCAAAATAAAAAATAAAATAGGGCTGTGAGTGTAGCTCAGAGATAGACCACCCCTGGGTTCAATCCTCATACCGCAGTAAACAAATAATGAAATACTTCTACAAATTCTTTTCTCTCTCTTTCTCTTTCTCTCTCTTTTTTTCCCCAATTGTTAACTTGTGGACTAAATCTTCCTGAACAGAGTCAGAACAGTGATTCTAATGTCACAGGTATAAATCTTGGTCCAGAAACTCAGATGCAAAAACTATTTCTAATGATGGTTTATTTTATATGTCAACTTGTCTGGGTTATGGGGTGCCCAGATATTTGGTTAAACATTACTTTGGGCATCTTTGTGAGGCATTTCCAGATGATTATTAATATTTGAACCAACAGACCCAATAAAGTAGATTGCATTCCCTATGTGGGTGGGCCTCATCATTTGGAGACTTGACTAGAGCAATAAAGACCAATTAAAAAAGAATGTGCTCTCTTTGCCTAACTCTTTTTGAGCTGTCACATTAGTCTTCTCCAGTCTTTGTTCTTAAATTCAGACTGAAACTTACACCATTGGCTTTCTTAGTTCTCAGGCCTTTGGACTCAGATTACACCTATACAATTGGCTCTGTGGGGTCTCCAGCTCGCTGACTGCAGATCTCCATATGTCTCAGCCTCTATAACCACATGAGATAATTCCTTATAATAATTCTATGTATCTTTATCCTATTGGTTCTGTTTCTCTGGAGAACCCAGATGAATACATTTCATCATATATATATGTATATATATATTCTCACCTTGACTTCAACTTCATGCCTCTTGTCTCATTGGACTGATGAATACAACTTGTTTTCTTGGCATTGAAACCTAGGGAAGCACAAAGAACCCAGACTTTAAGCCAAGAGGCAAGCTTTCAACCTTGTTGTTGGTCATTAACTCATCCATCTATCATTAGTCACTGCTAAGATACTCATTGTCTCAAATTGCATGATCTCTTTATAAGGTGGGTAGTTTTTACATCTTTGGGGCCACCAGTGGAGCAAGGGTGTTTCTGATGAGGCTTGAAAACAGAAAGCTACTTTCTTTAGTCTTGCCCCTTTTCTAGGGTACTTCCTGGGAATAGAACATGGGTCTATGCTGCCAATGTCTTCAGATATGTCTCCCTCCAATCCATTCAACTTGATATTGTGAAGATGCCAATTTTCCCCAAACTGATCTGTAGATTCAATGCAATCCCAATCAAAATCCCAGCAAAAAATTTCTAGGGGAAATTAGCACACTACCTGATTTCCAGACTTACTGTAAAGTTACATATTAGTTAGGACAGTGTGATTTGGAGAAATGATACCTATTTAAATCAATGGAATAGAACCAAGAATCCAGAAATAGACCCACATATCTATGGCCAAATGATTTTTTTTTTTTTTTTTCGGTACTGGGTATTGAACCCAGGGGCATTCTACCTCTGAGCTACACCCCCAGCCTTATTTTTTTTATTCTTTATTTTGAAACTGGATCTCACTAAGTTGCGGAATGTTTCCCTAGGTAGCTGAGGCTGGCTGGATCCTCTGGTCTCAGCCTCCCAAATGCTGGGATTACAAGCGTGTGCCACCACACCCGACTGCCAAATGATTTTTTTTTTGTTGTTGTTGTTGTTACTGGGGATTGAACTCAGGGGCATTCTACCTCCGAGCTATACCCCCAGCCCTATTTTTTTATTCTTTATTTTAAACGGGGTCTCACTAAGTTGTGGAGTGTCTCACTAGGTAGCTGGGGCTGGCCTCGAACCCTGATCCTCCGGTCTCAGCCTCCTGAATGCTGGGATTATAAGCATGCGCCACCATGACCGGCCCAAATGACTTCTGATTAGGAAAAAAAAGCTAAGGAGATACAGAACAAATTCTTTGCGCTCATGCAGCTTACCTTTAAATAGGTAAGACAAAGAATTTTTTAAAGTAACAAATACTCAAGTAATAAATTTTGACAATAATCAATGCCGTGAAGCAATAAGTCAGGATAAAGATAGAGAGATTGACTTATAGGAAGGACCACTTAAGTAGGAAAGATAAAGACATTCATTGTGGATCAGATATATAAACAATGGGAAGGAACAAACATGGGTTGGACCTAATTTTAGATTTATTTATTCAACAATGTTTTTTGGTTTATTTATTATTATAAGAAATGTTTGTTGAACATCTATTATGTGCCAGATATTCTTCCTGATGCTTGGAGATATATCAGTGAATGAAACAGACAACACCCCTTACATCCTCACTCTTTTTTTTTTTTTTTTTTTTGGTAGGGAAGCAAAGAATAAGTTACAAAAATACATACATGTATGGTATGTTAGTGGAAATGCTAAGGTGAAAAAATCAAAAAAGGATATAGAATGTGTATGAGTATGTTTGGTTGTGAGTAGGAGTTATGGTTTGGATATCAAATATCCTTCCAAAAGCACAATCTTTGAAAGGATGCCTCCACTGCAGCAAGTTTCAGAGGTGGGTGTGGCTACAGGAGATGGTTCTCTGGGGGCGTGGCCTTGAAGACTGCATCTGTCCCTGGTTCCTTCCCAGGATGTTTCTGGCTTGGAGCCAGCCAGCCATGAACTGAACCTTTGAAACTGTGAGTCAAAATAAGTCTTTCTTCTTCTAAGCGATTCTGGTCGAGTATCTTGGTTCCAGTGACAAAAACAGCAGGTATTGCTGGTTTCCATGAAAAATACAGTGTTCAGAAAAATTTACTAAGAAAGTAAAAAATTACTAAGATGACATTTGAAGAAAGTGGAAGAAGAATCATGTAGCTACAAGGGTGTCATGGGGTAAGTGGATCTAAAATGAGGAGTGAGCAAGTGCAAAGGTCCTGAGATGGAGTGTGCCTGCTGGTTGGCATGGAGTGTTCGGGGGGGAAAGTGGAGGGAGATAAGATAGTGCAGAGCGGGATTGGACAGATTCCACGGGCCTCATGGGTCATTATAGGGACTTCTGTGTTTGCTTAGAGATGAGAATCCACTAGAGCAATTTGAGAAGGTATGATTTAGGTCTTGATGGGATTGCTCTGTCCTTGTGTTTTTGTTTTTGTTTTTGTTTTTTCCGTACTGGGGATTGAACTCAGGGGCATTCTACCTTCGAGCTATACCCCCACCCCTATTTTTTATTCTTCTTTATTTTGAAACAGGGTCTCACTAAGTTGCGGAGGGCCTCACTAAGTAGCTGAGGCTGGCTGCGAACCTGGATCCTCCGGTCTCAGCCTCCCAAATGCTGAGATTACAAGCATGTGCCACCACGCCTAGCTTGTCCTTGTGTTTTAATTTAAACTATTCTATAAAGAGAAAGGGGAAAATTGCTTTTCCAAATCAACTGTGTTTATATCTTTGAAAGAAGGAAAAGAACAACAAACCACAGAAAACATAAATAAATGCATTTTGTTCAGGAACAGGCGGCTAGGGCAATGAGTGAATCACAGAGTCACAGAATCACAGCTATGTCCAAAGTACTCAGGAAATGGCTTTGTCCCTAATTAATTATCCCATGCTGTTACACTCCGTGGAGATAAATTTAGCTGGCAGTAGGTGGAATGACATGGGTTCTCATGAAAACATGTTTTCAGTGATATTGACAAAGAATGATCTGTAAACTCAAAATAACTGGAACTGTGTCCTAATAGGGTTAAGACTGATGTGCCACATCCCCAGCAATGGCTACTTGGGTTCGGTTGCCTGTCCCAGAGGCATAGAGACAGAGATGTCAGCATTTGATTTAGCAGAAAGGGTGGGGATAGTGAAGTGGAAGAGGTGAGGAAATAGTGCAGAAAAATAGAAGTGCTTTGGGGCTTCCACCCCCTCCTGGCGATCCTGGGAGCTGATGTTGGTACAATCTAGGCATATTTGCTGTGAAGGCTCACACTTGGTTAAGTTTAAACCACCAATAAAGAGAAACTGATTTATGAGTATTAGCTATTGAACTGTATTCACTTCATTCTTTTCATGGAGCTGAGGGAAAGTTGGTATTTCAATGGCTATCAGCACAACTCTAAACTTCTTTTGTTGTTTATTTAAATTCAGATGAGCCATTTGAGGGCTCTTGGACAGAGTTAGAAAGGTTTTGTATAATAAAGGGAGAAGAGCTTGGGCTTTGCATCAGAGTGATGGAAGTGGGGTGCTGGAGGAGAATACCCTAGCCCTAGTGGAGCAGGAGTTGGGAGTGTATATGTGTATGTGTGGGAAAGTGGGGGGGGGGAAGAAATCCTGGTCACAAGGGCTAGGATCACAACAGTGTCAGGGAGAAGTTCTTTTGGGGATGATGGCCTAAGAGCTTTTAAGACAAGGATGTCTAATAATAATGGTTCAGTGGTGAGACCCCCACCCTCCTTGCCCCACACTCTCACTAAAAAGACTGGGATACACAGTGTTGCTGACTCTGGGATCCTGAGACATAGAAGAAATGGGAGGATTAAAGAAAAAGAGGACAGTTGCATTTTGGGGCTAATGGGGGCTAAAAAAGAAGAGGATAGTAGTGGCAGACTGACATAGGGTCAAGAGGGACCAAGAAGTGAGGGAAAGAATATGCTACCCAAAAGCCTCAGAAATATTTGTTGGGAAGGACTCTACTCTATATGGGTTGAAACTCAAGCCAGATATATCTGCCTATCTTTCTATATATGTTGGTGGACTTTGGGACACCGAGGTAGTGATCCTTGGGGTATATGAGTGTATTGTTAGCCAGCACTTTGCTACTTTTTAAGAATTTGCGACTCTGCCATGAAATAAATTATCATTTGGAAAAAGAGGGCTTCAGAATTTATTGACATTAACACCAAAATTCTTTGTAAGAGCTTAAACCTGGAAATAGTCCAAATGCTCAACAGTAGAATTGATAAGTAAAAGGTGGAAATTTTATGTGATCAAAGACTGCACAGCAATGAGAATGAATGATCTACAAACACATGCAAAGTGTGAACAAAGAAAATCACAGAAGAGGTTAAAATGAAAGTAAAAGCAGTTTTATTTGGGTGAAAAATAGATTTGCAAGTTGGGAAAATGGAAGCTCCCCTTGGGACTGAATAAGTGCTCTGACAAAGAAGGTGCGTTTGGTCCTCCATGACAAGGAGGAGTGAGTAGGTGCAGATTAGCATTCTCTGAGGGGTGGCATCAGAGTTGAGGCAAGTTTTATGGTTGGAGATGGATGTAGATTACAGTGATTGTAAATTTTGTAAGTCTAGGTCAGGAGGCCAAAAGGACATTTAGGTATTTTTCAGACCTTGAAAGATATTGTTAGATTTCATAAATTTATTCCTTCTAGTAGATTCTGTTCTTGACATGAGGTCTACATGGCATCTACCCCCTCAATTTCGAAGGCTCATAAAAGGATTTTCTGTTCTCTTTTTGATGATTCTCTATCCATTTTGGCTTTGAAAGATCTAAATGAGTCTCAAAAGCATAATGTGGCATGGAAGAAAAGATCGAAATGAGTATATATTACATGATTTCCATTTATCTATAGTCCAAAGCCAGACAAAATGATTCCATGCTGTTAGAAGTTAGAATAGTACTTCCTCGGGGCTATCATAACAGCAGGAGTACGGAGGGGTTCCAGCAGTCTTAAATGTGTGAAAGTTTATTAAGTCATACACTTAAAACAGGGACACTTTTCTATATCTGTATGACTAACTAAAAAATAAACAGAAAATAAATAATAACCAAAAAATCTACCTTGGTTTTTAATGAAGTAAATATACCTACAGAAACCTTAAAAACATCACCAACATGAAACTCTACTCAAATCTGTACCCATTATGGGGGATTTCTCTACATGGGGGATAGTGCGCAGACCTGTACACAGGAGCCTGTGATGCAGGGACTTGTGGAATCACTAGTCTGGGGCAGACAGCATCAGCCCTCAACCTGAGGATTTCATGTTGTAAAGCAGGGATAAGCGTGCACAAATGAATAGCAGTAGTCTGATTCTGGATGTGTAGCTGGCTATGCTCACTCTTACCACTTGTTCAAATATTGTATAAGAAAGATAAATGGTAGAAACACTGAAAAGGAACAAATAAATAAATAAACAAAAAAGAATCAATTGCATTCTTTATTCTTATTTACTTAGAAACACCAAGAGAATCTATAAACTGTTGGAAAAATATGGAATTTTTTAAGCTTACTAAAATCAAGATCAATATAAAAAATCCATTGCTTTCCTATATACCAGTAATATCTAATTAGAAAATGCAGAGAGGTTGGGCTAATACCTTGTAGCTCAGGATGTCCACCACAAATCACATTGTTAGCACAGACCATCCAGAATGGCAAACCCCTATGCTAAGTCATGTTGTTAGCCTACATTATTTGGCATGGTCCAAGACCCCCAAACAAACATGGGTACTCTGGCCAGGAAGGGCATTCCAAGGGCTCAGAGCTACCTTCCAGAAGCCAGAGATAAAGTACCACAACTTTTTTTGGAAAGGTTAATACTTGACTGACTAATGATACAGAGCATTTTTTTATGTGATTATTGGATTTTTGCATATCTTTGGCGATATCTCTTCAGATCCTTTACCCATTTTTAAATTGAATTATTATTATTATTATTTAATCATTGAGTTGTGAGTTCTTTATATATTCTAGATTCAGTTTTTTTTTTTATCAGATAAATTATTTGCAAGTAATGTTTCCCACTATGGGTGTCAGCATTCTCTTTTGACTTTCTTGATGCTGGAAGTGCAAAAGTTAAATTTTAATGAAGTCTAATTTATCACTTTTTCTTTGGTTGCCTGTACTTTTAAAACTATCTAATTTCTTTGATAGGTGAGAACTCTTTTGAATTATCTGTTTCAGCCTGAGTGAGCTTTATTAGTGTATGTCTTGCACTGAATTTATTCATTCCCTTTTAAATTGTCAAACGTATGAGCATAAAATTGTTTGTAGAATTCTGTTATTATCTGTTAAACGCTTATTGGGTCTATAGCGATATTTTCTTCTTCACTCCTTTTTCTTGGTCAAGCTGTTTAGAAGTTAATCCATTTTTTAAAATACTAAAATTATTTAATAGAGAATTTCCCTTTTCTTCCATATAAATTTATTTTTGTCTATTTTAGATATCACAGTTTTTCTTTTACTACTTGTAGTACAACAGAATTCAAATCTAGGTGACTACACATATAGTTTGCAAACTGAAGTTGATGTAACATTTATACCCAATCTTAGTGGCTCTCAGCAGCACGAGTTTTGAGTTCTTAAAGCCCAGTGGCTTCTTTTCCCTGCTATGTGCTTGGATATGCTTGAGTTACTCCACAATATATGAATGCCCATTGAGTTTGGGCCTATACAACTTATATGGTGAGCTGAGTGAAATATGCCAACAGGGTGAAACGGCTTATCTGTAGAGGGCCGTAACTGCTGACAGAGGTCTTCGTGGTGACTTTTTTGACCTATGAGGTCAGAAGGTCAGAACTTCAGATTTAATGACATTCCTTGGCTAGAGCAACCACAGTACTGAGGATAGATTTGACCATGATCCCCAAACCTTAAATTTATTTATTATTAATTTATTGAGACCAGGCTTTGCTACATTCCCCAGGCTGGCCTCAAATTCCTGGACTCCAGCGATCCTCCTGCCTTGGCCCGGGATTATAGGTGTAGGACGTCATGGTCAGCTTGAAATTAAAGAACTTAATTCATACTGTGGAACAAATTAGGGTGATAGTGAAGGGAATCTTTCTGTGTGCAATCCAGGAGACTCTTCTTGATCACTAACCTCTTTGGATCACCACAATTGTACCTTCATTTATTCTCTTTTGAATATTCTATCTTATATATATCTGAGTTTCTGGCTTATATTATTTTCCTTTTCTCTGAAAAACTTCTCTTTACATTCTTTCATGTTAGATGTACTAGTGACCGAGTTGCTCTAATTTTTATTTTTCCTGTTCACCTCTTTCTCTTTTGAAAGATAATTTCCTTGGATATAGAATCATAGGTTAGTGATATTTTTCTTTCACTATTTCATTTCATTCCACTCTATTCTTGTTGGGGTGCTTCTTAGAGAGAAGTCCATTTTAATTCTTGTCTTGCTACTCTGCGTAGATTCCAGAAGTTGGTGATATTGCCCTTGGCGTGGGGGCTGGAATGATCCAGGGAGGCAGCCAGTAGCCTCTGGTGCAGCTGGGGGATATTTTAAGGGGGTGGTGTAAGAACTCATGGGGGAGCTGAGTAAATTTTTTTTCCTTAAAGGTAGGAAGTTGGCCATTTAGTTTGGGAATCTATTCTCTACAAGTAAAGTCTCCTTGCCCCATGCCCTCTTCTCCACCCATAGCTTCTTCAAAGATTTTCTTTTGTTTTTTAATTTTCTGCAGTGTGTATGATATGTCTGGGAATAGATATTTTTTGACATTTATCCTATTTGGCATTCTTTGAGTTTCCTGGATCTTTAGTTTGGTGTCTATCATTAATTTTGGAAAAATTTCAGCAAATGTTGCCTTGTGTTTATTTCTGCTCCCTTATTTCTTCCCTTTCTGTTACTCTCCTATGTTACCATTCTATATGTTTCCTATGGTTCTTAGATATTTGTACCATTTTTTTCTTTCAGTTTCTTTTTCTTTTGGGGAAGTTTCTATTGACATATCTACAGTCTCATCATTTCTTATCTCAGCCCTGTCCAGTCTACTGATGAGTCCATCAAAGGCATTCTTCATTTCTAGTAGCGAGAGAGAATTTATAGGTAAAAGGAGCTGATATCAATACATCTTTAGTGTAAGTTTTATGTTTATCTGCTTGGGAGCTCAGTGTGCATTCTTGTCTCTCTTGTAGGAGTAGAGAGATGTTTTGTTCTTACTTCCTCCCCCAGCCCTAAAAGTTCTTAATCTATACTTCAAGGACAACAGTTTGCTGTCCCCAGTTGGTGACTCAGGTCCCTTGGATGGTGAAGTTTGCTAAGTTGCTGGCATGCAGAAAATCATCCAATGTGTAGCCAATCATCCTTGCTGAGATGTCAGCCACTCGGGCTGCTGCTAAAATTCTCTGGGAAGTTGACCTCTGGGATTCATCCTCCAGGGCGCTGCTAAGACTTTCTGGGAAGCCACCTGGAGGGATGTCACTCTGATGTGCTTGAGTGTGGCCCTGTGGGATGCTGACCAAGTTTGCTAGAAAGTTACCTTTTGGGGTGCCAGCAAAACTGACTAGGAAAGCACCTATCTCATAACTACTGGTAGATGTGTGTGGCCAGAACCAAAATCAATACAACACCACCAATAAAAAAACAAAACAAAACAAAAAAAACCTTAACATTCAACAAAACAGAAGGAAATAAAGGAAGAAAAAAAAAAAAAGAAATGCAATCAGACCAAAAAAGGGGAGTCCCCTTTTTTCTGCAGTGTCTTTCCAGTTCCCTCTACTGATAAGCCTTGACGTTGGACAACTAGCAAATGAGAACTGTTGATAGGATCCAGCTCTGGTATCACAATACAGGGCAAAGATGGGCGACTGTAGAGCCGAAAGGCAATAGAATGAGAACAGGCACAACTTCCTACTACACGGAGAATATATTCCAATTTTTTACCAAGGCCTGTAATGATCTACCCTTTGCACATTTGTTGAGGCTTATCGGTGGGCTACTTGCCCACTCCACATTGTGTGAGCCATTCCTTCTGTGATTTCAACACTTCGGGCTCACATTACCTGAAAGCCTTTGCCCTTGGGACAGTGTCTTCTTGTGCCTTTGTATAGCTAACTATATTAATATTTTGGTCTCTGTTAAGTGATACCTCCTCATTAGGATTTCATTGATCACATCATCTAAAATACAGCCAAGTGTCTCTAATACCTGCTGCTGTTTTCCTGTTTGGTTTTCTTCATAGTACTTAGTACTAAATTATATTTTTAAAAAATCATGTTTCTCTATCTACATACTACAAGCCAAATTCATATTATACATCAGCAGCAAGAAGAGTACTTGGGGCTAGGGCTGCGGCTCAATGGTAGGCCACTTACCCGGCATACATGAGGCCCTGGGTTCTATCCCTAGCACCACAAAAAAAGTAAAGTGAGAATAGGGTGGCTTCAGGAAAAAAGAAAAAAAAAAAAAGGTACCCACCATGCAGTGATTGGATGATTGATAATCATTTTATAGCGGGAGACTTTAAGTCTCAGAGAGATAAAGTGACTTCCCCAAGGTCACATCCAGAAAGTCAGGTCTCCTCATCGAGGTGCCGCTGATCATCACTGCTCTGTTCCCCTGCCTGAGTCCTGAGTCCTGAGGGTGCATCTTGGTACATGGTGTAGTGGATTATCTGAAATAAACTAGCTCTTGCTTTGGTCTGTGTTCCATCTAAACTACATGTTATCTCTTTACCCATATTTCCATTCACAGGGTATGGGTCTGGCTCTCTCCTCTGTGTGCCTAGATATAGACCCAGGCACACACACACAAACACACATGCCCCCGAATGATACTGTAAGTGTTAAGTACCTTTTAGAAAATAAATTAATAGAGAAAGGAGCCACAGAACTCTTCATGGAAAACATTACCTTTGAAATATTTTGGAAAATTAGAGATTGAGTATTGGGCAAATAAATACATATGGAATGAATGAAGATACCCAGATCCTGTTTTCTAATACTACTTTCCAAAACAAGAAGCCAGGACTCTTAGGAGAAATGGTCCATTTTATCACGGGGGCAGGAAATAGAAAGATAAGCCCAAAGTACCAGAAAGCAAGGATGTGCTCAAAAAGCAAACGAGCAATCAATAAAAAACCCACACAACTATGAGGACATAGTCAATGGGGCAGTTCCTAATGACACTCTTTTCAATGGACAGAGTTCCTAATAGCCAAAGTTAGAAAAAGTTTGAGCAACAAAAATCAATGAAGTAGTATTGGATTATAACTTGAAGTATAAAATAAACATCCATGAGCCTGTCTCGGCTCGTGCAAGTAAATGATTGAAAAAATAAAGGACTAGGGGAGAATAGACAAATCTCTCATACAGAAGAATTCCAAATATTTCCGTAGCTGCTCTGTCCTGAGGGAGGTGCAGCAGCATAACTCTCCACTCCTCACTTGGAGGGCACACGGTGACCTCCTTTAAAGAGTACAGTATGGAGGGGGAAAGGAGAGGGACTTTACAGTGGAGAAACCTGACAAAGACCACCTCAGTCAGGAGCTCAAGGTCAACATCAACAGTATATATTCTTGATATGAAATGGTAAGACTGTCACCTGTCTGTGGTCTTTTTCTTCCAAACCTAAAACTTAGTCTAATTATGATAAGAATGTCAGGCATCTCCCAATTGAGGGGCAGTCTATAAAGTACCTGACCAGTACTCCTCAAATATGTAAAACTAGCTACCAGCCAGGTATGGTGGTACATACCTGTAATCCCATAAGTAGTAAGTTCAAGTTCAGCCTCAGCAATTTAGTGAGACTCTTTGCAACCTGGTAAAACCCTGTTTCAAAATCAAATAAAAAGGGCTGGGGGTGTAGTTCAGAGGTAGAACATTCCCAGGTTCAATTTCCAGTACCCTTCCCCACCAAAATCTGTTAAGCAATGAAAAGATCAATCTGTAAGTAAAAAATGCCTGTGCTTGTCCTTGAAAGTTTGGGACAATGTGAAAAGGAGCTGCAGGTCATTTGCTCAGGGGTGCAGGACAAAGATCATGGAAAACAAGGAAAATCTGAGAAACTCTTATAGCCAATGGAAGACTAAGAGATATGATGACCAAATGTAATGTTGTATCCTGGATGGAATCTTAAGAATAGAATGAGGACAAACACTAGGTAAGGAAAATACAAATAATGAGTGAATTGTAAATAAAACATGGATGTCAGTTTATAATTGTGTGTTAATATTGTCTTACAGCTGTCACAGATAATCCATACCAATGTAAGATGTTAATGATAGGGAAAAGTGAGTATGGTGTATCATTATATAAGAGTGATCTGTAACTATCATAGCAATTTTTCTGTCACTCTAAACCCATTCTGAAACAAAATGATTACTGAAAAAAAGGATGACAGAGCATCAATAAATATTTTTTGTCTTGTAGCCTTTGAAAAAAGAGCAAAGTCCACAGAGAACTAGGACCTGTATTTCTATTCAGAATGGGAGAAAAGGGAGATGACATTTAGTTGGGAAAAGGGCGAAGCTAAGTTTATTCAGCTTGTTTCTGCTCTGTGGTCTCATGACCCTTGCTGGGAAGAACTGTAGCTCTGCAGAACCAAATAGCCTGGAGAGTGAGGTCTTCCTCATTGTGTATGTATGTGTGTCATTGTGTATGTATGTGTGTGTGTGTGTATTGTGCATGTGCAAACTTGAATGCCCATAGCATTTAGCCAGTCTGATGAATAAAGTACTTTTTTTCTTCAGTACTGAGGATTGAACCCAGGAGTGCTTTACTGTGGAGCTACATCTCCAGCACTTTTTTTTTTTTAATAAAAAAATACTTTTATTGGTGCATTGTAGTCTCACATCCCCTTCCCCTAGACCAGCTCCCTGGCTCCACTGGGGTTTCTCCTCCATTATCTGAGGTCCCTCTGGCATCCTGATTACTCCCTAGCTTCTGCATATGAGAGAAAACATATGACCCTTCACTTTCTTTTTTTTTTTTTTTTTTTTTTTTTTTTTTTTTTTTTTTTTTTTTTTTTTTTTTTTTTTTTTTTTTTTTTTTTTTTTGCGGTGCTGGAGATTGAACTCAGGGGCATTCTACCTCCGAGCTACACCCCCAGCCCTATTTTTTTATTCTTTATTTTGAAACCGAGTCTCACTAAGTTGCGGAGTGCCTCACTAGGTAGCTGAGGCTGGCCGCGAACCCGGA
>PVLC010026187.1:0-22954 GCA_004027655.1 Graphiurus murinus | reverse complement strand
AAAAAAAAAAAAAAAAACTAAAATAAAAACATGAAAATCCCTCAGAATTCCAGTGAGTTAATATATACTTTGCCTACTGGGACCCAAATTTGTCATTTCCTAGTTTTCCCCTTTCGATTTCTACTTTAGATGCTAAAGGTCTAAGCTTTTGGAAAATGCTTTGGAGACTTTGAGGGAGAATACAGTGACAGTGAAAATCAGATGAGGGTCAGAGTATTCCAGGGGCAGAAGGAGAACAGAAATGAAGGAGACCCAGATCCCCTTCTTAGTCCCCTTCCCTCTCCTGAGAACTTGGGCAGGAGCTGGATGGGCCTGGGCACCCCACAGTGTCCTCGCCTCTCTAGCACCCTTGCAGTTTCAACTTGGGAAGATGCTGGTGTCTTGGGGAGCTATTATGAGGGCTCATCAAATAACCTGGGACATGGTAAATTCTCAGTGAACAGTAACATCTTTATTATTTCTATCATAATTACCATAATTTGATTTCTTTTTATGTTAGAGCTGTGGTCACATTACCCTGGGAGAGGCATAAGCTGTATTTTAAAATGACAATGTGACAGAGGGATAAACAAAGTAACAATTATAATTCTACTAAGTAGATTGGGAAGTCTGAGAGGAGATGGCTTTTGGAGTGGCTGCAGAATGGATGCTTAATACATGATGAGTGGATGAATGGATGGATGGATGGTTGAGTGAACGGATTAGATGGATAGGTGGATAGATGGATAGTAATGAATGGATAACTGGATTGGTGGATGGATGAATAGGTAGGTAGGTGGGTGGATGAATGGGTGGATGATGGATGGGAGAATGGGTGAATGGTTGGATAGCTAAGTGAATTAATGGGTAGATGGATGGGTAGATATATTGAGCAGATAGGCAGATGGATAGAGGGAGGGATGGGTAAATAAATATCAAAGCATAAATAGATGCATCAAATAACATTGTGTTCTCCTGTTCTTGGAGGCATTGGAATTCTTGGCCATTCTCCTGGGCAGTTGTTCTGCTCTCTCACCCAAGTGAATATATCCTCTTGCTTTGCCAGTGCTGGGGCAGTGAGCAAGGTCACCAGGGGCAGTGTGTCCCCTGCTAATGGAAATGTTTTCTTGGGACAGTGCTGAATAAATGGCCTGTCCATGGGCTAGGGACATGCTTGCCCCTTACACTTGACATGTACTTCTGTAGTCTGTGGCATACCACCTGCTCCTTCAGCCATTCCTGTACACACACAAAGCTACCTTCAGCCTTCTTCTCTGGACGCCACCTCTATCCCTCTTCTTTTACTTTCCCCCACCCCCAGGAAGATTCCCTGTTTTCCTCAAAGGTCATATACTTTCCACTCTTCTTTTTGTTGCCCGTATGTTCCCTGGTAGCCCTCCCAGAGCTATTACCATTCCTGGCGTGTTTGCAGACCCTGTTCACATGCTGGATCTTCTCTGAAGCCTTTGCTAACCTCTTGGCTGGTTGGAGTTAAGAGACATGTTTGGCTATGTGACTGAGGGGCTTGCCTACACTATCTCCCATGCTCTTCAGCATGCGGATTCAAGTTTGACTTGTGCTCATTTATTTATGTCTTCAGGTGTCTCTCAGGACACTGAGGTTCTGGAGGGCAAGGACCTTCTGCTTCCCATCTGCCCCATGTGGCCCGGCACCCACATGTAGCAGTTAAAACTGCAGACTTAAATGACATTGAATGGCACATTCTCAACCCAGGAGGGGACATGATTCTGTGGCTGAGTCTAAATGCCACACTTGGGATGTTTAAGTCATTGGGCTTGGGCCTGCTTCTTGAGAGGCTGCATTTCTATTGACAGATCCTCTTCTTTGGTAGGACTTTAAAATGATACTCATTTAATAAAAAACCATTAGCATTGGGCTTCGTTTCAAAACCTCTGATTAAATGCACATGAGCCCAAGTTTCACACAGTCTAGCACATACTAGGTCCCTCAAATATATTTTAAGGATTAATGATTTTGTTTTTCCAAAGTTGTTCCTTTATCCACGGAGTAGCCCAGGGAGCTGTGGGACAGGAAATGGACAAACTGACCGAGATCTGAGTCACTCAGGGTCTTAGAGAGGAGGGTAGCTGTGGTAGATCGGAACCTTAGGATATGATAATCTTATCTTGTCTTCTTCAACTGTAATAGTATTTATGGACACGAAGACATGGGGCAAATATTTTAATGAGCTATTTATATATATTTTAAAGTATAACCAATGTTGATCTTTTTAATATCAGAAGTATCTAAAGTGAGAAAAAAATGTGTTGTTTGTATTTATTGTGAGCAGATTGCCAGGCTAGCCCTGCCTGTTTTATGAATTGCTAGAAAACAAAGAAATGTCCCCTGGGAAGGAGGTTTATCTAAGTGGGAACCAGATAGGTGATACTAGTGCTACGCAGAAATCCAGGATCTTGGGATAGCATTCTCTCTCCCAGCTCACTTTTCTTGTGAGTTTATTGGGTTGCGTATATGGACAACAGGTTCACTTAAACCCTAGTTTATGAAGGATCCATAGATTTTTCAAGGTAGCGACTGCTGGGTCTTAGAGACACTTGGTAGCTTTGTGACCTGGGCAAAGTTAAGTCACTATCTTAGTCCCGAGTGTCGACATGTATAAAAAGAGGACAGTGTTCTTCCTCCTGGGGAAGAGTAAGGTCATCTATAAAAGTCCTACTCACAGCACTTGGTAGAGCAACAAATCAATGTCAACAGCCTACTGGAATCCCTCAGTTGATGGCAGTGAAATAATTAGGAAAGGAGAATGCATGCATATTTATTTTGTAATCAAAATGAATATGCTAACTAAGAAATGGGTGACCCTTTGGTTTGTGGGGCATGTAGAATGACTCCCATCTCATTCATTCCATCGACATTTATTGAGTATCTCCTGTGTGTCAGGCCCTGTACTCATGCTGTTGGTTATGAATGATAAGACAAATGCGGCTTCAGAGAATTCAGTTTGGGAGGGGGACTGGATGGATAGATGCTAAAGTAACAAATGTATAATAACTGATGAAGAGAAGCCTTAAAGTAACTCTAGTCCATATTTTGAACTTTTAAACATAACCCACAATAATAAATGCATTTATTTATAACAAGTGTGTGTGTGTGTGTAGCAATTGTTTTTCTAATATGTGCATTGCAGTGATATTTTTATTCTATTTCTTTTTTTTATAAAATGGAAGTTCCAACCCACTAAATTAATTTTATTGTCTAATACTGGGCTGCCACTTGCAGTCTGAAAAACTTCTGTAGAACGATACTTAACCTTTTCTTCAGGGATTTGGCTGTACTTCTCCCAGTAAAGTGAAATTCAATATGAAAATCTTTCAGAGTCTCTCTTTTGGGCAGCATGGGCATTCAGCCAGTGAAGAATTATAGGCTAAGTAATGTGGCAGACTGCAATCAAGTACTGAATTCTAGACTTAGTCTCAGCTTTTTAGCTGCAAAATGTGAGTGTTTGTATCAGCATCTGATTGCTGGGGTGTCTGTATATATTTTTTAACACTGTAGAGTACATGCATGAAATGGGTCTTTTAATACAACTAGCTAATTTGAATGTCATTTCACAATCAAATCACTATTTTCTTTCATGTGAATTCAGACATTTTTTTGCTAAGTTCCTACTATGTATACATTTTTAAAAAGAGGGAAAAAAACCCCTCTAACATTTGCTGTGTGGAGGGCCCTAATATAAGTAATTAAGTGCAATAATTAAATATAGTAATCTGATTAGGGAAGTTTTGTTATGACACCCATTTTACAAAGGAAAACCAAGGTTCAGGGCTGGGGATGTAGCTGAGTTGTAGAGTGCTTACTTACCATGGGTTCAATCCTCAGCACTACAAAAAACAAGAAACAAAAGAAACAAAGTTCATGGGGGTTAAATTTATATGTCCAAGATCAAATGATGGAATCACATTTTAAGCCAGAGCTCTTGGGTTTAGGCATTTGTGTTTTTGAATTATGAACTTGCTATCACATATGTTACGCAGTATATTCTAGCCCCAAATGCCTCTTATTCCCCCGCTCTGCCCCCTGGCCTATTGGATATCATTCCCCCTATAGGAACAATGATTTCTTTCTTTTTTTCTCTTTCAGGAAGCCTGTCCCCAGGACAGCCATGGCTGTCTAGGCACCTTGCTTTGATCTACCCTCTGGGCCCATTTCAAGTGAGGTTTTGTCCAACCCTATTTTGAGATAATATGGTGTTAGATTGTGCAGCCACATTTTAACATCTATGGTCTTGTGGATACACAGTTCAGTCCTGTCAAATAAAAGTGCCCACAAGCCTGATTGCCTGTCCCTGGGCAAGGTTGATGCTGTGTTTCCTACATTTCAGTCATTGGGTTTTACTTTCATGGCTTTACCTGGTATTTACTATTTTTCTATACATTGACTTACTTTTCAAAATGTCAACTATTTAAAAGGAAATCTTGCATCAGTATTATAAATAACAAGCCATTATCACCTGCAATTGTGGAAGTAACTGCTAAAAAACAATAGTATTAAATTCTAGCTGGCTATTTTTAAATTAATTAATTTTTGTTGGTACATTGTAATACATCACGATGAACTTCAGAGTAATAGAGAAATACATGCACATAGCACTCGGTTAGGCTCCCCCTGGCTCCCACCTGCTCCCTCCCCTCCCTGTGCAGGACACTGAGAAAGGCGTTGATAAGTTTGTATGTACATCAGGTCCATTGAAGTGTTTCCTTCATGGAGTCTCCTTCCCACACCTACCTGTCTCCCTTAGGTCCCTCCATCACTGCACTAGGGTTTCTCCTCCTTTGTCTAGAGGCCATTTTGTATCCCAGTTTCTCCCTAGCTTCCACATATGAGGGAAAACAGTAGAAACTCTGACAGATTGTTGGTGGGATTGCAAATGAGTTCAGCCACTTTGGAGATTAGTGTGGAGGGTCCTCAGAAGAATGGGAATGAACTTAGCGGGTTATTTCTGCCTGCTGAGGCCTGTTCTCTTTTCAGGGCCTTTGGTTTTATCGGTCAGGCTCTGTTAGGCTATGCTACCTGGAATCTCAGGGCTTCACCCAGCCAAGCTATACCTGTGACTCACTCTGAGCCTGCTGAGGTTGGGGAAGTCTTCAGGACACTCTATCCCGCACCTTCACTCAGGGCTTTATCATCACGTTGTATGGCTTGTCTGGTGGTTGTAGAAAGGAAAGGTAGGGTGAAGATGCACCCTGGCCTTACCTGCCTTGGGTTGGGAAGGAATCACATAACTTCTCATATCCATTGGCCAGAATCAGCTACATGACCTCAGCCCAGCAGCAAGAGAGACTGGGAAATAATAAGAGCACCCGAGTATATATTTGGTTAAAGATAACCTTAAACCAACATCGAGGGCGTTTTGCTTTCCTTAACATGTGCGTAATAACTGAAAACTCTCATGGTGTGGCTGTGTGTTGTTTGATGTTGGGGCTGAGAACCGTTTACCACCATGTCTCATGTCCCGAGTGCAGGAAATCCAGCTTTTGCAGATCTGAGCACTGAACCAGTGACTCTGGGGTGATTAAGGAAGGAGAAGGAAAACTTCCAGGAGCACATATTCAGTCCAAACAAATTTATTTGTTCTGGAAACAGATATCTTCCAGAACTTATTTGCTATAGTTTAAAAGTACATGGAATGTCACTTTTATTATTATCCTACGAATCCTCTGTTTTTCATCTTGGCCTTGCCAAGTTAGGTTTTGCCAAATACAGTATTCTGTTTAGGTATGTGCTAATATTAGTTTGTGCCTTGCTTTTTGAGGCTATGCAGATGGGTTTGTGTGCATATATTATGTCTTTCTGCCTAGAAGAAAGCTCCATGAATTTGGAAAATTTATCAGTCCTCAAATTGCCCTGGGCTGGGTCCCTAGCAGTAGATCTTGAGTCAGTGGTCTGAGTGTAAATAGTTCAATTACAAGGTGACCCCAGAAAACACCAGTGGGGAAGTGAGACAGGTTCAAGGAGGCAGGCAGTAAAGGGTATGTCACCAAGTCAGTTACTATGGGGCAACTGGAGTGTAGTTTTCTGCAGAACTCTGAGAACCAGGGTAGAACACACTGGGATCATCCTACCCAAGGGGCAAAGGAGCTGGAGCATTTTTATACTAGTGCCTTTCAGTCATTGGTTGGGTGTGGCTCCTGGAAGTTCCTCAGACCTTCGGTCCAGATGGAAGTTGGGTAGGTATGGAGTGGGGTATCAGTTACCTCTGATAGGGGCTGACAGTCATTCTTTTTGATTCGCTGGAAGAAAGAATCCAAGATGGCCCCCATTGCCTCCTGGTCTTCATGCTTCTGTATTGGCCTCTCCCATTCTGAACCAGGGCTTCCCCTTCTACCTTAGTCTCCTGGATCCTTTGCTCTGGGGGAGCCAGCCATCATGCCATGAGAGGCCCCTGGTGGAGAGGAGCTGAAGGCCTGACCAGCTGCGAGCACAACCTGCTAGCCATGTGAGTGAACCGCTTTGGAGGTGGGTCCCCCCAATCTCGTTCAGCCTTGAGGGGATGGCATGCCTTGTTGAGATCTGATGGCAATCATGTGAGAAACCACAGGACAACTGCTCAGCTAAGTCCTTGCCCCATTCCTCATCCACAGAAAGTACATGAGATAAGTAATGACTATTAATGTGTTAAGCCACTAGGTTTTGGGGTGACTTGTTTGTATAGCAATAGGTAACTAATACATTCACTGTGTTAGTATGTTTGAACTGCCACCACAAAATGCCATGGACTGGTAGCATAGGCAACTAGAAATTTATTTTCTCATGGTTCTGGATGTTAGAAATCAGACCAAGGTGCCCTCATGGGTTGTTTGTGATGAAGGTTTTCTCTGGTTTGTAGACATTCTCACAGTGTCCTCACATGGCCTTTCCTTTCCTTGTGTATAAGAAGAGATTTTTGGTGTGTCTCTTCCTCTTCTTATAAGTACATCAATACTATTAGATTAGGGCCCCATCCTGATGACCTTATTTAACCTTAACTACCTCCCCAAAGGCTACACCTCCAATCCCATCACATCGGGGATTAGGGAGTCAATGTAGGAATTTAGGGGAAGGGAAGACACAATTTGGTTCACAGTATTCACCACAGTCTGTCAGTGCCCTGTGAGCCCCCGTGCCTGAGTGATTTCTTCTTCAAGTAAGGCTCAATATGCCGAATACAGATGTGATTTTTTTGGTGGGGGCGAAAGAAGGCAGGTGGGGGGAACTTCCCAGTGCCTAGATTCTTTTTAGTGAGCAGCTTCCTTGTAATCATTACATTCAGAAGTTCTTAGGGAGGGAAGAGCAGCAACATATAATTTTAAAAGGAGCTGCACTGTTTCAGATGGAAATTGCAGGAGGCATAGCAGCTTCCTGGGGCTGGAAGCACTGAAGATTGCCTGTCTCCTGTGCTGTCTGTCATCCCTGGCCTCAGATCCTATAGTCTGGCTACTTAGAGCTTTGTGATTCTTTGGCAGGGGCTGGGGAGGTATTAGGAGCTCCCTGGCTCTATATTTCTGTGGCCTTTTATTTGGCCTCTGTAGGGGGTCTATTTTCCAGCCACAGCTTTGAGGTCACCTGAGTGCAGCCGGATCCCCATACCTGTTAATTTAGCTCCTTTTGTGAGCTATTTTATTTCAGATGCCTTCTGTGGACATTTTGTGCCAGACTGACTTGAAAATGTTTTCAATATCGATTCTCTTTGAACAATAGACCCGAGTTCACTGCCTGTCAGAAGAAAGGTGGGATGAAAGGGGCCCATGGTGAGCTGTCAGAGCAGCCTGGGGTGGGCTTCCTGCATCCAGCCCACCCCAGCCAGGATCACACCAAGTAGGCTGTCTCCAGGATAAGACAATTTCTTCTTTTTTGCATAAAAGCCTCATCTCTTAAATACCAAGAGCAGTGTGGATGCTGGACTGGCTTCTTGGAACCAGATGGCCACCCTCAGTTTTCCAGAGCTGGCACTGTTTTTAGTGTGGTCAGGTTCCCACATGATACCACCCTGTGTCTGTTGTCTGAGGTCATGGAGAGAGGATGATGCCTCTGGGGGAAATGATTTTCACTTATTCTATCCAGCAAGCACTTCTTGACCCTGTGCCACCTCATGCCACACCTTTCCATTTGCATGCATGCAAAAGAAACTGGCTGCCATGCCAGTATTAGTGATGCAGATGACTATTGCACCGTAAGTCACACTTCCTGCCCTGTTGAAGTTGAGTGTGGCTCTCATTTGTTCTGGGCAGTTGATATGGGTAAGGGGATATGTGTCACTTGTGGAAAAAGGCCTCTGAAAGTCCAGATCTGATCCCACTGTGTTGCAATTGTGGCTTATGCTAGAAGCTCTGACCCCACCTCCAGTTTAAATCCTCCCTTTGAACCAAACCCTCTTCAAATTATCCTTGTGTGCCTGTGTCATTTATTTCCTGTTGGGATCCTGATCGATTCAGCTATCATAAAAGCAGTACATGATTGTTCAAGATAATATGGAAAGTAGGGAAAGGCAGAAAGAAAAGAAAAAAAAATATCCATAGTTTTATGCCCAAATGTCACTATTATTAACACACAGCCATTTTTTTCTTCTAGTTTTTTTTCCCTTTTCTTTGCTCAGTACAGGTTTTAGTTTGGTTACAGTCACTTGGTACATACAATTTTAGGTCCTGTCTCATGAACACTGTCATTCGTGGTGTTATTACAGTGTTCCTAAGGGTCCCTTTTTAGTGACTGTCTCATAAGGGATTCGGTTTCAATGTAAAATTTAAACTTCTTTAATATTGTAAAACTGATATTCTGTGTAATTGAAATATATCCAGTAGTGGAGGAAGGGGTAAATGAAGAAAAATGCGTTGAACAAATCTGTCCAGTACCTCCCACATGCCAGGCTTGTACTGGGTGCTGGTTATAGAAACAAATAAGACAGAATTTTCAAATTTTCATGAGCTTAACACTGATACGAGTTGGTTCTATAACTAATCATCTTGGGACTAGTTTGAATTTGTTACCCACAAAGATTTTCCTCTTAAATGTTATTTGACTAATGACATCCATCTATTAAAAAAAAAAAAAAAACAGCATATACACAAATTTCTCTTTCCCCTGGAGAGGACTTATACAGTTTGTGGGAGATGTACTTTATGAAAAAGAACACAAAATAATGAAAATAAATCACATTATTTAACCTGATATTTAAAGGTGTCATTTATATATAGCAAATATACCACAAATGTTGCAAAATCCAGCAAATAACGTGGAATTATTATTTATGATTTTGTTTTAATTAACTGCCTGACATGCTCCTTAATCTAGTTTCTTTTTTTTTTCTTACAGTTTTTAGCTGAGTGCTTGCTGATCTCTTCATATGATGATGATTTTGTAATATTGTTTTCTATGGCGAGAGTGGAACGATGAGTCATTCTGCCGGTGGTTTCCCACATGGCCTGCATAGTAGAATATTTGGGATCTTTTAAGAATGCTGACACCCAGGCTCCCTGGACTCATTAAGTCAGTGTGGGTGGGACCCCAATATCATACTATGTAAAGGTACTGGTGAGAACCATAGTGCCAAAATGGATGTATTATTGATGGTTCAGGATGTTTTTTTCAGTTTCACTATTTGTTACTGGTGCTGGTATTGGCATGCACATTTTTATTTCTCTTGTCAAATCTGAGAAAACATTTATCGAATTTCTTTCATACATGAACTCTGAGATGTCAACGCACTTCTTCTGTGCAGTAATTAATCTTAAATTTTCTTTGAAGATACTCGTTAACTAATTTGTAATTGGTATCCTCCTTTCCCAGGCACGTTGTGAGTTTTATGCTATTTTTAATTGAGATTAGTGTTTTGTATCCAAGAAGTAAGAAATTATATGGCCTGAAGAAATGAGGTTGAGTGAGGCCTTTTGGCCAAAGGAGGAATGTAAGCAAGATGAAGTCCAGTGGGCAAGTCCAGTGTGGATAGAAGCAACGTGTGGGTGGGGCTGCTGGGAGATGCTGCCAGAAAAATGGGCCTGTGTCAGGTGGGACAGTACCCTGTACTGGAAAGAGAGAGGCCCTGCCATAAGTTAAGGAATCAGTCAGCACATGGAAAACAGTGTCTTACAGCATTGAAGTTATTTCCCTTCAGACACATGCAAAAGCTTTGTAAATCCCAGCTCTAACTATAGAAGTAAAGCAGACTATACATGGAATTAAAGCAGACATATAGCCCTCAGCATCCAAACTGAATAGATCTTCCACTCAACTCTTTCACCAGATCCCTACAATGCTCAAGGCCACACCAGTACTACCTGCTTGTAAGAGGAGAGTGATAGAGGGAAAGTTGGAGTAAGAGAGAGAGCACTCTTAGCCAATTGAGGTTAAAATATCTTACTTGTTAATGTCACTAAAACATGCAATGTGAATACATTGCAATGTCTCCTTAAGGAGGGACTCATGCACCTGAGAGACCCTGAAGCTTGAGTTTCTTTAGCATCACAGTTAACCTGCTTGTGTTTTTTGCACATGAATTAGGACTGAATATATGCATATTGGCAAAATCAAGGCTTAAGAGGGAATAAAAGAGTTATTAAAGCTGGGCATGATGGCACATACCTGTAATCCCAGTACTTGGGAGACTGAGACAGGAGGATTATAGGTTTGAGGACAGCCTCAGCAACTTTGAGAGACTGTCAGCAACTGAGACCCTGTTTCAAAACAAAACTTCTGGGAATGTAGCTCAGAGGTAGAATGCTCCTGGGTTCAATCCCCAGTAACACACACACACACACACACACACACACACACACACACACACATTACTGATGACAAAATTTCAGCCCCAGGACCTTAGAAAATAGTCCAAACTATTGTGGTTTTGCTTCCATATTCATTGTATTTGAAATGATTGTTGTTTTTCTAGGTAGCAATCTCACCAGCTGTGTAATATCATGATTTGAAAAGCATCAGTCTTAGGTTGGCATTCTGTTTCCACTGTGTACTGGATGAGAGACTCCTTTAGGAACTATCGCAAAGGCTGAACAGAAGATAGTCTAGTTATGGTTTCTGACTCTCCTCCCTTCCTGATATTTAGACAGTGATGATCGATTCTTGGAGAGTGACTGCTCTGAGTTTTTATACCTTCCCAGCCATGAGTAGAAGTTCACTAGCTCATTATGTGATTCACATTCATGGTCATGGCCATTTCAGAGATGTCTGGAGACCTAGGACTCCTGGAGGGGCTCAGGCCATGGCAATGCTCTTTCCTAAGACATGATGGAGACAAGGCAAAAGATGTGATTTAGCCTCAACCTGAATGTGAGAACACTGGGCCAGAGCTAGAGCCTGTCTTTCCCTCCAGGACATGTGATAAGTGATCATTAAGTCCCAGGTCTGGATCTCATACTGGGATAGAGATTGTTGCTAATTGCTTGGTTGCAACATACCTCAAAACTTCTTAGGAAACAAACAAAAACACCCCAAAACAATAACAACAAAACAATCATTTGCCATGCTCAGGGATTCTGGGGTCAGGAATTTGGACATGGTAGGGGTGGCTTGTGTCTGCTGAAACCTCATCTGGAAAGATGAGGTTGGGGATAAATTGATGGCAGGGGGTTAGAGGCACCTAGAGGCAGCTCACTAACATGTGTGTACTGGGACCTTAGCATGGCTATCTGTTGGAACCCCACATGTAACCTAGATAGTCTCTTTGTCTAGTATGGTTTGAGCTTCCTCTTAATGTGACAGCTGGCTTCTAAGAGCAAGCATTCTAGGAGAACAAGGAAGAGTACAGGGCCCTTGAATAAATCAACAAATATCTATTACGCATCTGTAGTATGCCAGATTCTGTCCTAAGGATTCAGAGATAAACAAGACAGAGGAACTTTCTGACCATGCACTTTTCCTGCTGGTGGCAGAAACTGACCAGAAACATATTAATATTATATTAACATTGAATGTAATGTTAAATACCAATAAGTGATAAAAAATGGGGTAAAAGGATAAAGAATGATAGGAGGTGCTATTTCAGATAGGTCTATTAAAGAGACCTCATTCATTGAACACTTTCTAGGCAAAGAGGAGAACAAGTACGAGGTCCTGAGGCAGAAATATTCCTGGCATGTTTGAGAAGTGGCCAGAAGGCCGGCCAATATAGCTAGAGTAGAATTAATGAAGAGCAGTTGAAAATGAAGCTGAAGAAGCAACAAGGCTCAGGTGATGTTGGGACATTCATGTTATGGTGATGACTTTGGACTTGATACTGAGTGCAATGGGAACTTATAACAGTCAGCCTTTGCAAGGTTATGCTTCAATAACAACCAAATCTCAGTGTCCTACAATAACTAATTGTGATAAGTACCAGGAAGGAAAATTTCAGAAACCTTAAGGAATGGCTGCAGTTCAGCTTTCAAGCATTTTGGCCAAGACCCAGATGGTTATATGACATTTGTGGGTCAGCTATAGCTCTTTATCCCAGGATCTGGGCTGAAGTACATCCCTTCTCTGAGAGATAGCTGCCTTGGTGGCAGGAAGAAGTAATGGTAGAATCTACAATGACTCATAAAGCTCATGGATACTTCTGCTCACATAAATAAGTCATGGAGTGGGGTTTATGAGCAAGCAACCTACTCTACCTGTGTGCCGTGCGAGTTTTTTGCATGGGTTACTGACATAATCTAATTTGCTTTTCCAGAAGATTCTCTGGAGTAAGAGATATAATACTGTAGCTAAAATCACAGCTAGGAAAGAGAGGGCCACTGAGTGATGGTCTAGCAGGGAGCTGCAGGGTGGGGACCTGCATCCACATCTCCAGCATGTCGGGCACAATGTCAGGTGATACAGGGGGCACTTACCTCCTCCCCACAGAGACCACATGGTCTTGTCAGGGACGAGACTAGTAAACAGTAAGTTTCAGCACAGCTTGGTTGGTTTCTGGGTAGGGATCAGCCCAGAGACTGTGCAGATCACAGGGGGTGCCTAACCCAGCTCAAGAGGTCAGGGAAGGAGATGGACTCTTGGTCGAGACGCAGCATCAAGTAGGAGTTAGCCAGGTGAAGAGGAGGTGCTGAGTTAGGCATAGGACTCTCCTGGCAGAGAGACCTACTCCTGCAGAGGTCCTCAGGTGAGAAAGGTGGCTTATGTCACCTCTTCTACATGTTAGGGAAATCAGAGCTGAAGCCCAGATGTCCCCTGCCTTAACTGTGGGACCTGACTGCACACTTCTTTCTCCCCTACTCCTCCAGGAACTCCAAGTCTCTACTTGTACCCCAATTCCACATGCATCTCAACTTTAGGAATCTTCCTGTACTGCTGAAGGTAGACCCAACAGTAGCCTGGAGTGGCAAGGGCTCCAGCCTCTAGGCATCAGTGTGCTCACCTGTGTCTCAGGCTTTCACCCACATTCTCCTGTTCACAGGGCTCACAGTTGCCTTTGTCATTTCACTTCCTCAATTCCTGTTTCTATTTATATTTGTGTCTGACCTTCATCCAGATAGCTGCTAAGCCTTAGGAGGAACTTTTTCAATGGAGTCAAGTTTTAGGGTGTCATAAAGCCTCAGAAGAGAGGGCTTTTTCTAGGCGTTGGGAGGAAGGACCTTTTTTTTGAGATGAGGTCTCCAATGTTGCCCAGGCTCACTTTGAAGCCCTGGGCTCAAGCAATCCTCCTGCCTCAGCCTCCTGAGTAGCTGGGGCTTTAGGTGCATGATACCTTAGCATTTTGTGACAAAGGGGGCAGGAGAAATGGCTTAGTGTGTCCTTAATCACCCCCTCCCCTCTGCCTACCATTCCTCTGTGAAGCATACACAGTGTTGCCCCCCACCCCATTCTGATCAGGATATTCCTCAGTGAGAACTGTTGGCCTCCCTCTACATAGTTTCCTTTTCTAGTGCTGAGCATGATAGTGCACACCTGTAATCCTGGTACTTGGGAGGCTGAGACAGGAAGAACTCAGGTTCAAGGCCAGCCTCAGCAACTTAGTGAGCTCCTCGGCAATGTTTTGAGACCCTGTTTTCAAAATAAAAAAGGGTTGTAGCTCAGAGATAGAATGCTCCTAGGTTCTATCCCTAGTACCAGAAAAAAATATGATAGTTTCCTTTTCTATGACTTAGACTCTTCTCAGGTCCCTTGTGTGGATTCAGTGAGATAGTGTGTATAGCATTTAGACAGGGGTCCAAGTCATAGAAAGGACTCAAGAAACAGTATTCACTACCTCTCTTATTGTTGCTTCTACCTTTCCTTGGGGTAGACAAGAGAGAAAAGCCCTAAAACCTGAACTTCATCCCAGTCCCGCCTCCTGACCAGCTGGGCACACGTGGGCAAGATGCTCAGCTTGGAATCTCATTTTCTTTTCTGTCAAACAAGATGAATGAGTGAGCTCAGTCTTTTTATTCAGGAACTTTAATGGTGTTTGGGGAGGTACAATTCCTTGTGTGGGGCTGTCCATACTAAATGCCCCCACCCACCAGTTATTACAATCCCCAAACAGCACCCCCACCAATTTTTTCACAGTACTGTGGATTGAACCCAGGGGCATTCTTTCCTTAAGCTACATCCCCAGCTGTTTTAAAAAAGGTTTTGTTTTGAGACAGGATCTTGCTAAGTTCCCTAGGCTAGCCTCAAATTCCTGCTTCAGCCTCCAGAATCTCTGGGGTTACAGGTGTGCATCGCTGCACCAAGCCCCTGTGAAATATTTCTGAGTGTCCCTGTGGGTTGGTGCTGGTACTGCTGCTGGTGAAGAGCCACTCAACAGCTTACCCTGACCTTTGCTCCGGCCCTGGCACCCTGTGTTGGTGAGAAAGAAGAGCAAGGGCCCAGCAGAGCAGGTGGATGAGCAGCCGCCCGGTGCTCATGCGATCCGGAGACAGCTTTGCTTCCTCCCACTTGGCTGCAGGTATTGATGAAGGGAGGGTCTTCCACTACATAAGGAAATAAAGCTGATTTTGTGCTCAAAATCCCTCCTTGTCCCCTGGGCACATTCTTGGCAATTGTTATAAGCTGCCCTCCTGGGACAGTGGAGAGGTGACCATGTAGTCACTAAAAATACATTTGACCTTCAAGTAGTGTGACTCGAGTGTGTGACCCAGAAAAAGGAATCGCAGAGGGAGGGATCTGGAACACTGTGAAGAGAGGAGCCAGGCAGAGAATGACTACAGTTGAGCTTCCAAAATTCTCACTGTCCTTTTGCCAAGAATCTGCGAGATGGGCAGAGACTTTGCTCCAGCCCTTGAGATGCACTGTGTGGATCTGTCCGCTTTGCCTTTCAAATGCCTCAGCGTTACAGAGACAAGATCCGGGGTTAGGAATTTGACTGCTGGTGGACTTTTCTTCCCTGGCTGGCAGTTTGTGGTCCCGAGAATAGTGTAGCCAGTCCATCATGCCCCTTCACCCAGTTATTCATCCAAGGTCAATAGCTCTAAATTATAATGCTCCTTGCCGCGTGCCATTAATCTTAAGCAAGCCATGTACTGCAAGTTATTAGCTGCTCACCTTGAACTCTTGTGAATAGAGAAGAAAATTACCTCACTGTCCGGAGCCCCTTATTAATTGAATATATGGTAGAAGAATCCAGTGAGTATCATTAATTTCAAGGTATGGAAGTTCGTTGCCCATTTGTTTTTATTTTATCCCTGGATATTCATCTACTTAAGTTATTTAAATTTAATAATTGTGGGGAAGTTTTTTTTCCCCTTTCCCTGTTCCTTTAATCACAATCATCTTAGTTAAAAAGTTGTTATTGACACTGTTGCCTCTGTGGCTCTTATTTAGAGAAGATCAATTTTGAAGAGTTTGTGGCAGCTATCAGATAATTTTATGAACCTTTTGGAATATTTCAAGTGAGTTTTTATTGGAGTTTCTGTGACAATATTCTGTGCATCTCTTTAGGGGAGAGAGATGAAGATTGCTAACTTAATGGCCTGAAAAATTACCACATCTTTATTTACATTTGACTGATGATAGATTTTAGGACATTTTTCTAATCAAAGATATCATGATGAAATTTAATACTTTGAAAGAAGATTTTACGAGTTTTAATAGTACCTGGGCTAAAGTTTTTTTGAACTAAAAAATTGTCCAATGAGATTGTTTTGGGGAAAAGGATTCTGATTCAATCTCCTGGTCTTGAGAGAGCTTCCCTCACTCCCTATACAGAATGAGAATTTCTGCTCACACAATGTATGCTGGGTGCTCTGTCTTACACTGTCTTGTGTTCTTACTGAGTTATTCCTTCTAGTTTCCAAGACAGCTATATCTCCACTGAGTTGAAAGATTTCTCAAGATGTTTAGAAATCCCCAAACCAGGTACATAGTTGACCCACAGAAGATTGTTCTCAGCAAATTCTTGTTCAGTGGAAAAATGTGATTTCCTAGGCCTGCAAGGGCACCAGTTAGACCTGATGTCCTCCAACTCTGATGAATGCATCTGCTTCCTCAGTCTCCTATCTTCCTCTCATCAATACACAGCATCTTCCAGTGGGTTCCTTATCCTGCTGTTCCATTTGTCATTGTCATACACAGGAGGGTCTAGGGAGATGTGCAGTGACTGAGCTCAGGTTTGGGAGACAGTGTGCTCAAGTTGGTCAGCTCCAGTGGAATTTTGGGGAGGTCAGGAAGAACCATGTTCAGATCTGTGGGTCCCTGATTTAATGCGGACATAATGCTTAGAATAAGTATGGGAGAAGAGGATGAGCCTAGAGGTCATCTTGTTTGCCACCTTCATTCCCTTGGGGCTGGGGGAATGGACCTGCAGTACAGTTGAGCTGTTGCAGAACTGCCTGGTGGGAGAGGCTTGGGCAGAAGTGGAATAAACCTCATTTGTTGTGAGTGCTGTAGGAAGATTTGTAGAAAGGTGGTCTGGGGAAATTGGTGCAGAGGACCTCAAAGGGTCTGATTTAGATTGTGAATGACCCACTCCGCTTTTGCCTACTTAGTGGATGAGCACGGGCTTTACAGATTCTTATTTGTTTTTGCTTTTCTCCTCTGTAAAAAAGCAGTCCCTTCTTTTTCTCCCAGATTTCTCAAGTCTCATTTTTAACCTAAGCCCTTTCCTCCCCTCCTTTCTGCTCTGTTTTTCATTTGTATGTCTCTTCCTTTCTCTCCCTTCCTACATTTTGCTTATTAGTGAGCCCATCTTTAGAGCAAGCATAGGTCTGTTATTTTTGAGACCTTGGGATTGAAGGGCGAAGTCTTAAGAAGGGAAAGATTAGAGCAGTTGATGACAGTGGGGTCAGTGGGAGACTTCTGCACAGAATTGGGGATGCTATAGATTCTCCATAATTACTCACATCCACTTGTGCTAACATTATTTAATATTTGTGTGATGGTGGGTGGTAGGTTGTGTTCGTGTGTGCAAAAATATCTTTTAATTTTTTTCCCTGATTAGGGTGCTTATCTTTTCGAATGTGAAGATGAGTGAATGCTCTAACAGTGATGTTGAGTAAGTTAGGGTGATTTGGGACTGGGGGTTGTTTGCAGTTTTGAATGGGGAGCCCAGCTTTGGAACACAAGGATGCTCACCTTCCACCATGCCATGGTGTCAAAAAGCCACCTTAGGAAGCCTGGCTTCACTCTATTTGCAATCCAAATGAGATTCCAGGGCCATTTGCCAAGGTCCACAGCCTTCTCAGCACTCCTGCCTATGTTACTGAAGCTGGCCCAGAAGCCTGCAGCCAGGCAGGCTGTACTTTTAGAGCAGGATTGACTCTCCGGAGTTTGCTTATGCAAATGAATGCACAGATTGATGCAAATGAGAGAAGACTGGAAGGCTTCTCTAGGTGGTCTGGCCATCGTTTCCTCTGCTCCATGAGTCCAGAGCTCAGTAGAGCAGATTCGTGTTCAGTGCCAGGAAAGCTAAGTTGTGAGTGTTGCTTCCCAAGGGTCTCCTGGTAAGCTCTCACTGTCCTGCCAGGAGGCTCTGTGCACTGGCTGAAGCCTCCCGTGCTGCTCTGTTTTATCTCCCCCATCCGGTTTAGATTGAAATGGGTGGATAATCGGGAATATGAAACATGTCATCAACACTGGTAGAGGGGAAGTTGCTTATCATAGGAAGTGGTGTGGGCTTTGGTATGTTGTGACAAAAGAGCCTGCGGGGTCATTGGTCTTAAAAAATGAAAACACAAGCAGTTCTTTAGATTTCAGCAAAAATATCAAGGTTGGAGTAGATTTTGTGTCATCTCCTGAGCCTGTAAACAAACAAACAAACAAACAAACAATAGCCTATGTGAGTTGGAGGGGGAGGGGGCAACACAAGGCTGTTTTCTGGACCTTGGAGGCAGGGCAGAGGCCTGCCAAGCCCCAGCAAACAGGCTTTTGCCTGGACTTCAGAGACAGAATATATTACCTCATGGTCCGTGGAAAGGTCTTGGGAACTGAATTAGATTTTGCTCAGTGGGCCATAGACTCTCATTTCTGGGTCCATTTCATGCATTTATTTTACAGTTTATTATTGTAGTTCTCTGTGCCAGAGGCAGAAAATAAATAATTAAATAATTTGATGACAACTGTAATAAAGAAAATGGGAACTAATGATAGAGGAGAGAGAGAGAGAGAGGGAGAAGAGAGAGAAAGTGAGAGAGAGAGGGAGAAAGAGAAGAGAGAAGAGAGAAAGAGGAGGGGGAGAGAATTTGTGATGGTGGGCCCAGGGAACTTACATAAGCAGGGAAAGGAAGACCTCTCTGAGGAGGAGGCATTTCCATCAAGGTCAGAATGATAAGAATGAATTTTCTAGTAAAGAGTGAGGGGAGCTGGTGCCCTGGGGATAGGCTACTCCACTGCCAGGTGTGGAGGTGGCTTTGCCAAAGACCCAATGAGAAAGTGCCTCAGGATACAGTCTCCCTTAAGATAGAGATTTCCATGTCAGATCAAAAAGGAGAAATTTGCCAATTCCTAGTACAAAATAGATTAATGAGTAAAATCCAAAACAATTAAAAATCAAGCAATGCATTTTCATTAAAATATTCTTTATTTGGAGAAGTCTTAATGGACAGATTTTTGAGCCCCTCTGAGGCACAGTTTGGAATTGGGAGATATCGCTGCTGTGGACCTCTTCTGTGTGGATCACTTGCCTTAGGAAGGCCAAGAAATCTTCCCTCCTTTCCTTCTTCTCTCCTTCCCTCCTTCTCTCCATCCTTCCTTCTTCCTTTCAGTTCAGCAATATCAGCCAAGGGCGGATCAGTGAGTAAACCTTTCTTTGGTTGGAATCAAGTTTGTTCAGGAAAACCTTTTTATATGAAGCTCAGCAAATGGACATTTTAAAGCTTCCAAGAAACCAGATTTTCATCAAACTTGCATTTGAAAGATGAGTTGGTTTTATTATTTTGCCCCATCAATAGATTCCAGTCTTTCTCTAGGCTTTGTCAGGTGTTTTAAACTAAAACCAAATTATAGCTGGAGTAGTTTTTGTAAAAATACGTGACAATAACCAGAGACTGTTGGAGGAGATACTTTGGGCTGTGATCTGGCAGTCTGCCTGTGGATCTTATAAATCTGAAACTTTGAGGATTCCCTATTTTAAAAGATAGGATTTTCTTTCTTTTTTTTTTTTTTTTTTTGTGGTACTGGAGATTGAATCCAGGGGAAGTCTACCTCTGAGCTACACCTCCAGCCCTATTTTATTTTGAAATAGGGCCTCACTAAGTTGCCGAGGCTGTCTGTGAACCTGTGATTCTCCTGTCTCAGCCTCCGAAGTACTGGGATTACGAATGTGCACCACCACACCCATCTACTGTAGGTATTTTTATGGAGCTGTTTCCTGAACCTTTTGTTTACATTTTAAAGATGATAACCATTTCCTAGGAACAGCTAGCTGATTAGTGAAGTTATTTAAGAAGGGTGTGTCTGCGTCCTGTAATTGTATTTTAGCATTTTCTGTGACATTTTTCAGGAAGCATCAATTAATCTGCTTTTCCAACGTGATCTTGGTCAGTTACGGTGAGTGGAGCCCAAGGAAGAGCTTTGGTGCTCCTGTGCAGCATGCTCTGAGTGCTCTGGGGGACAACCTGCACTTTGTGGTTACAATTTTTCTGGTGGCAGGACTGAACCCTAGCAGTGGCAGGCTCAGGGATGCTGTCAGAGGCCTCCTAATGCATAAGCAGATCACTATTGCAGAGGAAGGAGAGGCTGTTTACAAAAACCCCAATCCCAGATATGAAATGTTTTGTGTTTGAAACTATTGAAGAAGTGATCATAAAAAAATGAAGGTTAAGCTGGGCATGGTGGGTGCAGGCCTGTAATCCTAGTACTTGGGAGACTGAGACAGGAGGACTGCAGGTTGGAGACCAGCTTTAGCAACTTAAGTGAGACTCTTAGCACCATAGTGAGACCCTGCTTCAAAATAAAAAATAAAAAGTGTTGGAAATATAGCTCAGAAGTAGAATGCCCCTGGGTTCAATCTCCAGTATCCCACTTCCCATACACATGAAATTAAGGTTAATTAAAGAAGCTCAGCTGTCTCCTGAGACTTAGAAGCACAAATTGCTAGATCAAGGGGACTTGTAGACAGCAAGTGACCAGCATCCAGAGTTTGAGGAGCTCAAACTCTCTCTTCTGTTCTGATTGTGAACCACCCTGGTCAAGGACTGTCACCTGTTGAAAGAATGGCATGCTACTTCCATTTCCACAGGGTGTGTTTCCATTGAACTTTGAGTTGTTTGAGACCGAGATCTTTGGCCTACGTCTCCCCCTGTATGAGTCTGTTTGCCTGCTCCTCTCTCTGTCTGTTTGCTTTGGTCTCTCCCCTCTCTGTCCATCTCCTCTTCAGTCCTTCTTTGCTTTCTAATCCTCCCTGCTGCCTTTGGGTGGCCTGCCTCCCTTGCTGGAGTCCTGAGATGATTCTGCTCTGTAATCCTCCGTCTTGTGACCTACAGCTCTCTCCTTCAAAAGGCCAAGGGGAACCTTCTCTTGTTTCCATGAATGGCCTCTGTTTCGGCCCCACTGGTCCATCAGGCATCCTCACTGTAAGCTCATTTGCACAGCTGTGGTCTGTAGCGATGTTTGCCCACAGTCTGCCCTCCAGCACCTCTGTTCCGGCATCCACAGCCTCTACGCTTCTCTTCCAAACCCAGCCGTGCTGTTTACTCTCCCTAGGCTGCCAATGTAAATCCCCATCCAAAGGTGTTCATTTGATTTGGCAGAAAACATGTTATTCATTTTGGACCCGTGTGTTTGTTTTCTGTCGAGCCTTTGACATGTAGTCTTTGGCAAGCCCTGGTCACTATGCATAGCACTGCTACACACTGCCTGGAAATGTCAGAATTGGCCTAATTCAAGGGCTTCCCTTTAAAATAATACAAGTCCCCTCTCCATCCTTTGTACATCTAATGGTGGTCTTACTTTCTGAATGGCCTATTAAATATAGGTGGGGATGATATAAACCAAGTTGGGCCAGGTTCTTGGCACCTACCATCGACTGAATCCATGGAGAAGGCTATTCACTCTATATAACATTTTTTGGGGGGTGATATTTGGAATTGAACCCAGGGACATTCTATGTCTGAGCTACACCTCACCTCAGCCCTTTTAATTTCTTATTCTGAAATAAGGTCTCACTAAATTCCTGAGGCTGGCCTGGAATCTGTGATCCTCCTGTCTCAGCCTCCTAAGTACAGGATTGCAGGCCTGTGCCACCATGCCTGGCTTCTATATAAACACATATCTTGCATGCATAGAAAAACTTCACTTCTACAAGAAAAATATGTGAATTAGGTACAAACCTGAAATTTTCAATTTTTAGCCAAACATAGGGATTTTTGTATAGTTCTACTTAACAATCTGGAGCGAATAGAAGGAGGAATAGGCTTTGTGTAAAGTGATTCAAAGTTCACCTGTTGAGCATACTTCCTATGCTCTGCATTTTGGTAGGTGCTGGGGCTCCAAAGAGAAATTAAGTCTGTTTCCTGCCCCCAGCCAGGAAGACCAACACTGGACCAGCTCCAAGATGAGGGTCACGTGTTCCAAGGAAAGGCTGTCAGAGAGTGCTCAGGGTAAGCTGGGGTGACCAGCTGTCTTCATTTGCCCAGAACTGTTCTAGGTTTAATGTTGAAAGTCCTGGGCAAAATGAGACCAGTTCAACCTAGGGCATCTTGGGTGGGTAGGGGGACAGTTAGGGCTCTGTGCAAAAATGTCAGCCCTGTGGTTAAAGCAGTTGAGGGGTAGAAATGAGGCCCACTTCTCCAATCTGGAAGAGGTAAGAAACACAATAGCAAGATAAAAGCTCTGTGAAGTCTGAGAGTAGAGAAAGCTGTTTAATTTGTTTAACCAGCATTTCTCTAACTTATTTGACCTTGGAACTCTTTTTGTGTTTAACATCCTGAAAGCATCATGGAGTTCACCCTTCTTTGTCCTTTGGTGAAAAAATTGCATCCATCTGTATCCTAAAGTGCACATTATTACCTTATATTATTAGTGTTATCCATAATTTGGGCAACAATTAGTATTAAAATAGCCCATCACAAGAACATTTAATAATAATGCAATTTGGGGATTAAAAGGTTTTTCAGAGGGTTGCTAATGTTCTGTAGAGGGTCGTGAGTTACCGTGAGGCTATATTTTTCTGGTGACACACATAGAGGCAGGCAGGCAAGTTGCTCACCTCTTTCTGCAGTTTTTTTTTTTTTTTTTTGCATTGAAGGCTGAACCAAGTTGTTATGGAAACGGAGATGGTTTCCCTCTTCTGAGAACTGTGCCTTTTTCATAATTAGGGAGCATGGCTGAGCAAACTTTAGTGGAAATGATGAATCTTTGCAAAGCAAAGGTAAGTCTAGAAGATTGAACAGGTGTTGTTTGGCCTTTGCACTTTCTAGCCCCAGAAAATTTTCATTTGGAGAGAACCTAGGAAGCTTAGGCTTTGAGTCTTACATTTTTTAAAAAGGGAAGTCATCCTTTAATACTATGGTAATTGGCAAATTTAAAATTTTAAAGATATTTCTGAAGCCTATAGAACCTGTGAGTATGGTTTGTAACCCCCTAAGAACTTGTTACAATGCAGATTCCTGGG